>PVKA01000346.1:7524-214410 GCA_004027165.1 Ctenomys sociabilis
TTTTTTTTTTTTTTTTGTCTTTTTGAGACAGGGTCTCACTATGCAATTCAAGCTGGCCTTAAGCTCACTTTGTAGCTCAGGCTGGTCTCGAACTCACAACAATCCTCCTGCCTCAGCCTCCCCAGTGCTGGGATTACAGGCATGCACCACCACGCCCGGCTACTCCTCTTCTTGGTTTTCTACAATGGGAAATCTCTCTGTGTAATCCAGTGGTCTACAGAATCAGACTCTTTGCTTTCTCCTTCCCCCTTTCTGCAAAGGTGGGGATCTCCCCAAATTTATACCATACCTGAGGCTAAACAACAGCAGGCAAATTAGTATTCACCATATTAACCTTCCTCTTCCAAGGATTGACTCTATTTAGACTCTGCTTAATTTCATTCTCCAGTTCCTAATTATTTAAGAGTCAGTCTGACAGAAACTAACTCTTTCATTGTAAGAATACTTTGACAACTCAAAACTCTTTCTGTCACAGGAATTGCAACTGACCCAGTATTCAAAACCAGACAACTTAGTACTTCATCTAGTTACAACACTATCTCTCCTACCTACAGCTACAAGGAACAGATTCTATTCACAGGTGATATAGCTCATGCAAAAATTACAGATTATTCCTTTGAGACTAGCTTCATTCAGTACCCTTTATTGATTCTGAGTCAATGTCCCAGTCATATTGCCCTACGGTTATCTCAGTTGTAGTCTCTAGTTTGGTCTTTGTTTATATCAGTATGTTTTTGGTTCACATGGTAAAAAAATACACACACATTAACCAACACCATTACTATCAGAAAGTGATGGGAAGGATAAAGGTAGATAGAGGTATGAAAATTATAAATTAATTCAACAGTATATATAAAACAATCCCAGTGACTAGCTCAAACACTGGACACTTAGGGTCACAGTAATTTAGAATTTCTAAACAATCTCAGACATCCCACCATAATGTTACAGAGACGACTGAAAAGTTATTTATTCTGGTAAAACTGCAACTAACAATAAAATAGTCTCAACATGCTTGAATAAAGATGATGTGTTATGTGGTAAAAAGCTATTTTGTTTGAAAATATTACCTAAAATTTACAAAATGCTTTGAAAAAGCTAAATAAGACCAGAAAAATCAAATAGGCACTTGAAGACATTCCAAGATCACAAATCGTGATGTGCAAAGGCATTAGTCCTTATTTGTACAATGAAATTTCCCTGTAGCTAGAGCTGTTCTGTACAAAGCACAAGAATTTTCTTTAACCATAAAACTCCCATACATTGAGATTTCATTGGTTGATTCCTTTATTACATACAGCATTTTCAAAATGTAACGCTTTATTAAATATACTAATTATGCAAGAGATCAACAACAACAAAAAAATGTCAAATAGTCTGGGAACACTTCAAAAGAATAAATGGTTTTGTACCCGAAATTGAATGGAAAACATTTCTTGTACTTGCCAGGTAGGCACTGTGTCACTGAGCTCTGAATAAACTTTTAAAACTACTCACCAGTCCAATTATTTAAATATAGATGACTAAAAATTGCAATTTTTTTTTGTTAGCTACAACACAATAAAAAATAAGAAATATAAAATGAACTTTTATTAAATTTATCAATACAAGAATTAAGTGGTTGAAATGATACTTGCCCAAGTGACAATTGGGTAAAATGTTAAATGGTTAATGGGGGTACAGTTACTAAAATATAAAGTTTTTTTGTCAAAAACTAGAAAATACAGTTTTCATAAGATCAACAATAAGCAGTGTTTTTTAAATGAAATTTAACAATATTTAGTTCTTGGTTTGAGAAATAAAGAATTTTCTAGAGGAGGAGAAATTAGTGACAGTGTATGCAAAATTTTAAATGGCAATTATATAATTTTAAAATGACAATTATAACAAGATTCAAGTTCACCCCTAAACACACAGACAGACAGACAGACAGACAGACAGATACACACACACACACACACACCACTACTACTTTTCATTTAGAGTATAGCTGGTCACAGAAACTTTAAGGAGGATAAATATTTCAGGAGTTGTTAAGAAATCATGGAGTATGGCCCAACCATGAAACTTTTATCTTAACTCTGGATCCAAGATAAATCTGCCCTTTCTTCTCAAGATTAAATGAGTAAGAAGCACTTACTGAGTCAACATAAATGGGATTTCTAAAAAACAAGCCTCAACTTGTGAATCTATAAATCCATAAGGACTTATCTTATGGTAAACAGTATTTTTCTGTGTCCTCAAAGAATTTACAAAAAACAAAGTTGCCAAAAAACAGCTAGAAAAAAAGTAAAGTTAATTTTCTTCACCTCATGTCATCTTCCCAACAGATAACTGAACACATTATAGCAATTTAATATAAATTTTAATTGAGTACTGGCACTGGTGGGAAAAAACGTGTGGAACCACTACTTTCTAGATCAAATAAAGCAGGTAATTAACAGCCATTCTAGTACAATCCCTTATCACCAAAATACACAATGGATGCTAACTTCTCTCAAAGCCAATGCTCTGCCACAACAAAACTGAGCTGGTGTTTCAGGGTCACATTCACTTCTTTATTACACAAGCATAAATTTACTGCTCAGTGCGACACCTATAATTAAACGTAAGAAGAATATAATGCTAATGTTCAGGCTAGCTTATATGAAAGGGGGCTCCCCCTTCTCCTGTAAAGATGATTGCCTTTCATTTTAAAGTTTGAAGTAGCTACAGTTCACTTAGTTTTGATTACACAGCAATTAGATATGCAAATGTATGGGAAAAATAGTTTTTCAAACATCAAACTGTGAGCAATCAAGCCCATTCTTTTCTTGTATATACAAGCAGCTCATTAAACAACTATTGTCCAAAAACTTCTCAGCATAAATGTCTTTTTTTTAAATGTTAAAACATTGAAAACACATCTGTAGACTCAATCTGTCTTGGTGACACAGACCTTGAGAGCCAGCGCGTGCATGTGTGTGTGTGTGTGTGTGTGTGTGTATGTGTGTGTGTGTGTGTGAGAGAGAGAGAGAGAGAGAGAGAGAGAGAGAGAACAAGAACTGAGTGGAGAGCCAATGCGGATCAAAGGAAACAATCTACCTTAATTCACAAAACTACTATGGTCAAATGCTTTAAGACTGGCTGCAAACCTGTTTTAATTTCTTTTAAGACATATCATAACTTTAAGAAGTCTTCCACTGAATAGCACCTATTAACAAAAATATTACTAAGTATGACTAAATATTCCAAACTCTTGATTGAAAAAGTATTTCATCTTTCTTTATGGATTCACATTACATAAAACTATAATGAATGACACATTTTAGAGACGATAAACCCACATTTCGTGAAAATTAAAACTGTCAGTTGGATGTGTGCGCCTGACTAGAAAAACTAATATGGTCACCAAAGCTGTTTGCAAAATGCACTTATGTAGTCTCTTTTTTGGCATATTTCAATTTTGTTTTTATTTCAACTCCTTTTTGACTAACTTATAAAGTACTTGCTTGCTTCCCTTTATATTTTGATATTGGGGATCAAATCCAGAACCTCACACATTCTAGTACTGGTGGTCTTTCTTTTTGTAATTTAAGTCATTCAGTTGTTGGCATCTATATAAAATTTAAGTGTTTATTTTATATTGACACTAACTTCAGACAATAAGTGGCTCATTTAAATTTTGTACTAAGAAGTTTTTTTTTCAAAGCAGTCTATGTCCACATTTCACTGAAGAAATCATAAATGTAACTTCCTGCTCTTGAAGAGTACAACTTGGGTAAGGAACAAGAACAAACAATATAATCATTAGGATTTTTATTATATTGTATATGAAAGAACACATGCTATTTAAATCCAGGAAAAAGAAATCAGAAAAGGTGGAAGAGGTCTCACAGTATTAAGTCAAACTTCTAATCCAGGTAACTAACTAGCTCCTGTCTAATAATTCCAACAACCAAGTTCCTTCAAATCTCATCCATAATTGTCTGAAGAGAATTTTTCTTAAAAATAAATACCAAATTATATCACTACTCCTCTGCATCAAACCTGCAACTGACTTCCCAGTAGTATCCCAATGAAATGCAAACTCTAGGCCCTCTCTATGGTGAAAGGTTTAGACAGTTTCTCAAAAATCACCTGCCTTTTACTTTTTTATCCTACACTGATTTTGCTATGCCAAACACACTTCAATTTTATGCACAGCTCTGCACCTGTTCTAACTTCACCCAAATACATTTAACCTTCAGATCTCCCCATGTTGACTTTCAGTTATTCTAGGCTTAATTTAGACCTAACTTCCTGGAGTCTTTCTTTGACCTTCCAAATTAAAAGTGTTCTTGCCAACCAGTTGTATTAACTAATTTTTTTTTCTAGGCATTTATCCATACCCAAAATTCTCATATTCACTTACTTGTTCATTTTTTTGTGTGATCATCTAGGTTACACTCCATGACAGCAAAAACTACTCAGTTTTAAGTCTGACCCAGAGTAGGGACTCAAAAAAACTACATCATTTAGAAAAATACTGTAGGTGGAAGAAAGCTTGTGTAAGGAAAAAGGAAGGCCTGATTCTTTACAAGGTGAGAAGACAATGAACAACATACAAGGCACTGGAAAAGTATCAGACATGGACTTACCTGCCATTTAAAGCAAAATTAAATCTATATTGCAGGTGACACAAATATTGAGCATGGGAATACCACTACCACTGCCACTTTATAGATACTGGTCTTCCTTAACAACCAGACACAGTATTATCTTTTTCATCAAACCATTCCATCAAAGGAGAATTCCTCAAAAATGATGAGCTGGTCAGTTTTCACATTTTTATTAGCAATATAATATACTTGTATCTACTATTTTACTAGTTTATCTACTGTAAGTTGAAGCAAAATGTCATAGATGAAAAATGGGTAACAATTAAGAGCACAATTATTACAATTTCAGGATTATTTTTTCTACTACTTATTAGAGTAAATGTAAAGTGCTCTTCACCCAAGAAAGCAAGGGGAAAAAAACAGAAGCAATGGATGGAAAGACCTAAAGAACAAAATGAACACCCTTAGAACCTGTTTTTTTTTTTAATTTTTTGTAAGTACAGGGTCTATAGTTTCAACAAGGTCTCACTACGTAGATTGGACTCATAGTGATCCACCTGTGTTCAGCCTCCCAAGTGCTGGGATTACACAAAACCATGCTCACCACCACGCCCAGTCTCAATCAACATCTCATGGTACTTCAGGGACAGGGCTAGCACCAGAGCCATAGATGCAACCCAACTGCTGCACTCTGTGTAAGTAGGTGCTTTAGTCTGCTGGCCCTTAGAACCTGGTTTATAATCTAACAGTAAATCAATATACAAACCAGTCAAATATCTAGGCCTTAAGTTTCTTTAATCACAAAAAGTTATTTCCCTAAAACAACTAACCAAATAATCTTCAAAACAATACATACAAAGAAAAGCAAAGGCTGTGGCCTTCAAATTAAGAGGCAAAGGAAGGAGAGTGGGAACTACAGAGAAAAAGATGTTAAGAGAGTGAGAAAAAATGAACTGAAATACACACATGGAAGACAAAGTAGAAAACAGAAAATGTGGTAAAATACGATATACACTCCAGATTGAGGTATAAAGTATATGGTAGTTCTTCGCTGTATTTTTGTAATTCTTCAAAATATCAAGTTATAATCAGAAAATATGATTCCCTAACTTTTATTTCCTTAAATTTTGTATATAATTTCACACTGCATAAACCAGTACTATCCAGTAAAATTTCCTTTTAACAAGAATGACCTTTATCTCTGGTGCACAAAAAAGGCTGACCAAGGATTCCAACATAACTATGCAACTGAGTAATTTTTTTTTCTTTTTTGTACTGGCAATCAAACTTGGGACTTTGCATTTGCCAGGCAGGTGCTTATGCCCCTGAGCCTTATTCTTTCTGGCTCCACAGTTTCCATTTTGATAGTGACATACGGCTCACGGCTACCGGCTACAGTCATTTAAAATTATCTAATATTTCATCAAAGCAGCACAAAGACAAATAGTAGAGGTCTAGCATTTCACTTAACACTAGTAATACAAAGATTAAGAGTAGTTTAACATACACTCATAACTCTCAGAACCCTTTTTGACAACACACTTTTGGGTGCAAGTTAAAAAAAAAAAAAAAAGAAGCAGTTTCTAAAGAAATAAATGAAGGGCTTAATGTCTGAGTTGAGGTAAGGTAATTTCAAGATGGCAAGTCACTGAGATTCCTGTAAGGTATACTCTTAACTATAAATGACATGAAAGATCATTCTAAGACTGACGAGATAGCTCAGTGGACTAAATGCCTGCTTAGACAAGTGCAGGAACCAAGATTCGATCCCCAGCATCACATGCCACACATGCCCCACCCATAGTGGCACATGCCTATAATCCCAGCACAGGTGAGGTTCGAAACAGGAGGATTACTATGAGTCCAAGCTGCACAGTGAGATCTTGTGCCAAATACAAAGAGAGAGAGAAAAAAAGATCATTCTAATGCATTTATACATACCTTCCACCTCTACCCTGAAATACAATTGAATGTCCTACTCTAAAATAGAGCTTTATCAGCATTTGTATTAGACTAATCAATCATCAATACTTATTTTCTGACATGGTGCCAAGTACATATAAAAAGTTGTTCACTTAAAATTTTTTCTACCTATTAGTTCTGTACATGTGTAATGCCCTAAATTTAAGTATATGTACTGTTTTCTATGATAAATTCATTATTTTTTATTGATAATTTTTTTATAACTTGCCAAATGGGCCAAAACTTCCAAAGCAATGTATTCTAAACAAATATAAATTTCTGCTTAAGTTTTATGATACATGAAAAATATCTGAACAAATGGGTGACAAAGCCCTGATATAAAAATCTTAGACTTTTCTCATCAATCAGTAAAAGGAAAAGTACCATGTATACAATGGATAACCTAAACTCAACAGGTTAAATTATTTTTATTGGATAAATTATCTACACAGCTTACATAATCAAATTTAAGATATAAAGAAAATTATGCAAAAGAGCTCATTAACTGCTTGATACTCAATTAGAAGAAACTGTATTTTATTTCCTTGTACAAAGTGCACCTAAACACACACACACAAAGATATGAGTAATAATAACAACAAAACTTAAAAATAAATACAAATTGTGCAAATTATTTTAGGGAATAAGAACAATTGTAAGATCATTGCAGGAGTACAGCCAAAACTAATCACAGTGCCAACTCAGCAGGGGAGAAGCAACAGTGCAAACACAAAAGCAGAAAATAGTAACCTTCACAAATATGCAAATTTGTTAAATAATTGAGAGCATGATGAAGTCAAATATGTTGCCCATGTTTTTTAAACCATTTGTACTAATAAAATACTAAAAGCAAAATGCTGAACAGTAAAATTCTGAAACAGATCTATACAAGAATTTTTTATATCAAAATCTTCATAAATTGATATTATGCAACAAATCTCATGACTACTAGTATGAAAGTAGATTTAATAATTACGTTAATGCTGTATTCACACAATGGATGAACACCAAAACAATGCTCATATCTCAGGGTGACCATGTCACTCATCATCGAAAGCATGATGCTCTGAAGGTGAATGAAGATGGTATCAGTAATTTCACCTAGGGGCCAGGGAGATGGCTCAGAGAAGTAAGCGCTTCCCTGGGAAGCACAAGGGACTCAGTTCTATCCTGGGTTCCACCAAAAAAAGGAAAAAAAAAATTCCACCTAAGGGCTGAACAGCTCAGTGGACTAAAATGCCTACTTGGGCAGGCAAAGGAATTGGGTTTCAATTCCAGGCACCAAGTTGGCCCCACCCCATGCACCTGTCATCCCAGTGGTTGGGAGGTTAAAAAGAGGAGGATCAGTACAAGTCCAATTTGTATAGCAAGACTCTGTAGACCCTGTACTAACTAACTAACTAACTAACTAACTAACTAACTAAATAAATAAATAAATAAAATTCCACCTAAACAATCTTATGCTGTCCTAGCCACACCAAAATTTAAATTAATAAAACTCTTGCAGAGGCTGGGGAGATGGCTCAGTGCAATAAGCACTTCCCTAGCAAGCACAAGTGCCTGAGTTCAATCCCCAGCTCTGCAAAAAAAAAAAAAGTCAGTGTAAAGAATATTAAAAGGATAGTTTAGTCCCCCATGCATATGCTGTCCGAGATACTCAGGATTAATTTCATTAAACTGCTGATACCAAAGTAAGACACTTGATAATAAAACCCTTCTAGAGAATTATGCTGAAAAAGAAACATTTAGCATGCTCTCAAAATATGATTTAAAAATATCAGTACAAATTACATATACATTTCCCCAGCAGATATATTTATTTATCTATAAATACATAAAATAGAAATGGACAAATTCTTCTCTACCCAATAAGAGTTAATTCCTCCCAATACTAATTCACAAAGCAAAAAAATAAATTTTTTAAAAACAGTCAAAAAGAAAAATGTTACTAAAAATATTTAAAATACCAATTTTTCACACATTTAAAAATGTGAACTATACAATTAAAAAGGAATTTTATTATGCTATTTAATAATAAATACAGTGTAAAAATGGAATGTAAGAACATAGAATCAAGAGTGGAATTTCTCATTCTACCCTATTGAGTAAAATAACTTCTGAGGAGATTTAACTGAGTAGAGCCAGTATCATGGCACATCCTTGTGAACCCAGCACTATATTCAGGAGGTTGGGAGGATCATGAGTTCAAGGTCAGTCTGGACAATTTAGGTAGACCGTATCTTTAAAAAAAAAAAATTCAAACAAAAAAGGTCTAACTGAATAAACTAAGCAATAATGACTACAAAATGGCTAGTGTCTATTAACTAATGGGGAAGGTATATACCTTCAAATATAACATTAACAATAATCCACAAACATAAGGAGTTTTCAACTGATAATTTTTTTATGCAAAAGAAAAGGGTATATTATCCTTCCCTTTCATACACATTTACTGAACACAGACAGCACAGCAAGTCCAAAGAGTTCTATTGCTGAGAGAATAGCAGTAAGCAAGACACAGCTGTGTTCTTGGCTAATCAGCTTCACCTCTGTCCCTTAACCAGGGTCTAACAAATACCAATTACTTGATTATTTGAACATGACATAGTACTGACAGATGAGATAAAAATACAGGGGAAAAGCAAAGGGAATGGCATCACTGCTGTCATTTCTAGGGCCAAATGGTAATACATACAGTTTCTCTGAACAGTAAACTTAAAGAGAAATCTGAATTGAAGTGAAGGATAAAGTTACACAATTGTCGGGGGAAGAGCACTGGGAATAGACAAAATGACTGTGTTTGCATGTTGCTCAAGAAATCAAAATGAAGAAGGGCTCAAAAAGACTAAGAAGGTAGCAAGCCATTAAGACCACAATACCTTTGTTAGCTATTACTAAACACTTTAAAGCTATTACTGAAGAGCTTCAAATTCATTTGAAGGAGTATTTTTAAAATTCAGTCTGCGGGAAGAGACACAAAGAATCTAAGTAGAATATAAGAAGACTTTTGAGGAAAGGCACAA
This sequence comes from Ctenomys sociabilis, assembly GCA_004027165.1. NCBI lineage: Eukaryota > Metazoa > Chordata > Mammalia > Rodentia > Ctenomyidae > Ctenomys > Ctenomys sociabilis. Next base: position 17,090 of record PVKA01000346.1, read on the forward strand.
CTGGGAAACTTAACGCACATAGGATAGCCTGGGGTGCCTAACAACTCACTCACTAATCAGAGAAAATTCTGTATCTCCTTATGTCTCCATTTTAGGGTTGTAAAATTACTGTTAGTGACAGTAGCTACAGTCTGGGATTTTAATTTGAGGATTAAACGGGTTAATAGTCACAGAATGACAATGAGCAGAGACTAGATCTCAGTATGATGGCAATCTTTACATCACTGCTATAACCAGTGGCATGAACAACTGAGTAAAAATATAGAACAGACAGGATCAGGAGAAAAATCAAGTCAGGAGACATAAATTTTAAGATTAACAAGGGAATAAAAGAAATCTTAGCTTATTAAAAATCACTAGGTGGGGGCCAGGAAGCAAGCTCAGCAGCGTAAGTGTCTGCCTGGCAAGCACAAAAACCTAAATTCAATCCCTGGCCCCCCCAAAAATATTACTAGATGTATCTTTACTATAATTAGATATTAACAAATGTAAAGGAAATGAAAAGAGTTGATTAATTTGGGCAAGAGCCATTCACCAATCCTAAAGGCACGAGGCAAGAGACCATGGGGGAAAAAATTAACATACAAAGTTGTAAAGTATTTCTCCATGAAATAGTTATAAATTTAGGAGAAAAAAATTTTCTTCATTTTGCAATGAAAAGAGTTTGCCAGCAACATTTTAACCAATAAATCTAAATTTAATCACCAAAAATGAGGCTAACTGCTATCAACTAACTGCTAAATGTGATATATCTAGAGAAGCACACATTATATTTTAAAAGTCTCGTAATATGGGGTGAGGGAGATGGCTTAGTGGAATAAGCACTTGCCTGGCAAGTGCAAGGGTCTGAGTTCAATTCCTGGTTCCACAAAAAAAAATAAAATAAAAGTCTCATAACAAAGCTATATGGTCTGATTCCAGAATAGCAACACAACCCAAAATCATGAAAGACAATGAAAAGCTATGGAACTATTCCAAATAAGAGTAAAGATATGCTCTAGACTAAATTCAATCTGAGTTTGACTCCTGATCCAGAATTCAGGTCCAGAAAACATTGTGAATGAAGGAATAACTGGAGATACTTGAATGTAGAATATGTATCAAATTTATATTATAAAATTATTAAACTTGCAAAATTTGGTAAAGATATCTTGATTACATATGACTGTATGTCCTTTTTCTTAGGAAATGCACTTCAAGATAGGGATGAAGGATCACACCATCATAAACTTTCTCTCAAAAGGTCAGTTAACAAAATAAAAAATAAATAATGAATGAATGCATGCATGTATGCATATATTCACATACACAATACAGACATCTGAGGTGATGTCTCACTATTTACAAAAGATGATCAGAACAATGAACTAACAAGCACTGAACTGATCTTAGAAAAAAAATAGAAGATTACGGTCCCATCAACCAACTGGTTGATACCTATTCCATTTTATCTGTTACTGTTTAAAATACCTTAAAATACTGTTGATTCATTAACACTGAACAAACAGTAGACTGTAACTCATGCCTTAACTAAGCTTCTCTAATAACACAAGTATTTCTCCAAAACATGCAGTATAGCCCTTTTGCTTAACAGTCAACAAGCACGTCAGCACTGTGCTCATGGTCCATTTTAAACAGTAAAATCACCGACAAAAGCACAGAAATGCAAAATGGAAGGAACTAAGTAGACCATGAAAAGAATACTTGTTTCCATTTTGAATGCTGAAGCAAAAAAAGCAATATCTTATTTTGTTCTATCTCAGTTGGGAACAATAGCACTTGTGTGACTGAAATGTTTAGCCTTTTGCATATGTCCATGAAAAACTGTAAGTGTCATAAGTAGCACTGATACTGGAATTAGAAGTAAGTTTTACCAACTAAGTGAAACTACAATACAAAATTTAACAATAATGAGGATCAGTAAGGTATGCCAACCCCCCCCCAAAAAAAACTGTGACAGCAATCCTAGGTTAATGACACATATGAATCCATTATACTACTTTTTTTTTCTTTTATCTTCTTAGACAGACCTTGTTTCTTTTTATAAATAAGCCAATAACCACATCTGAATTCAACACCATGTTCCATTTGACCAAGAAAAGAAAAAGGGGGATGAGAGGTCTAAAGTTACTAGGTAACTAGTTTTCTGCAAAAGTAAAGTATCAAACATGTTTAAGACATAGTATAAGCACTGTCAAATATGTCAAAAGCTGTGAAGTTTTAAAAAAATTATACTAATTTTGAACCCCAAGTAAGGGCAAGATCTTGAGTTTGACTCCTGGACACCACCACCTCCAAAAGAGTAGAGAACTAATGCTTAAAAAAAACTATTTCATCACAAGGAAAAATTTCCTAAACAAGAGTTGTCTGAGATATCATTTATGTGTGGGCCTCTGGCCACTTCCTGACAGCTGCCTCTTTTACTTACTATCAAGTTATCTTTTTAAAACTCATACTTTAGCTGGGCGCAGTGGTGCATGCCTATAATCCCAGCACCCAGAAAGCTGAGGGAGGAGGACTAATGAGATTGGATAAATGACAGCCTGGACTACAATGTGAGTTCAAGGCCACCTTGAAATGTATAATGAAACCCTGCCTCAGGAAAATAATCATAACTTTAAAATCTAAGAATGTCAATGCACTACTTTCAAAATGAAAATAAAAATAAAAAAATTTTAATACAGCATTTAAGGCCCCTTATCCTCAGACATAAACTAAGATCACCACCGCTTTTCCCACTCTACAACAAACGTCCAATTTGACAGGCTAAGTGTCTACACCACAACATATACTGGTTATTCCTATTTCTGATGTCTGGAATGCTATTTCACTTGCTTTCCTCATAAACGTTTGTTCTACTCAATCCTTGAAAAGATTCCGTATTTCTAGGCTTCTGATAGCATAATCCCCAGCCTCTGTTGTGGCCTCTTCCACAGTCTTCAATCACTATTTAGAATGGGATTTCCAAGATCTCAAAGATGTCTCCTTTAGGACAAGGACCTTAGGCATTCAAAAACATAACTGCTGCCTTAGAACTACAATTAACTATGAAAGGAACTAATAACAAAACTGGGAACAACCAATATCACAATAACCTGAAAGTTCACAGAATTAAGTATTACAAAGACTGTCAGATTAATTTATCTTGCCAAAAAATATCAATAAATGGGGAAAGGGGTAATGTAATGTGAGGCTGGAATATACACTACACAGAGAGGTAAAAAGATTCTTCATAAGGTACAGGTTTTCTCAATTAAGGATTCTCCAGAGTCAAGTTTTAATGTCCAGCCTCACAAATAAATCATATGTATTGAACTTCTTTTATACAATTGTGATTGTATTCTTGATTAAACATCTTGCATACTGGGCCTGGGGAGATCGCTCAGTAGAGTAAGTGTTTGTCTGGCAAGCACAGGGTCCTGAGTTCAATCCCCAGTACCACCAAAAAAAAAAAAAAAAACTTGCATAAAACTGTTCTTTGGTTCAGATAAAGAACACTCACTATAGTTTATAAGTTATCAAGAAAAACTCCAAGGCACATTTCCTCCTAAAGGATTTTAAACAGTAACTTACAAGAAGCTACTACAACTATGTACCTACAGACCAATTTTTAAAAAATGTTATTTCATCCATGCATGCATGCATGAATTTATTTGGTACAGAGTCTCACTACACAGCTCAGACTCATAGTATTCCTCCTGTCTCAGCCTCCCCAGCACTGGGATTATAGGTGTGCACTACCATAATTGGTTTCTGGGCCAACTCAGAGTGAGGCCAGCACAGAATGCAGTACCAGGGAATCAAACCTGGATCCTTGAGCGTGCCAGGCAGGCGCTAGACCACTGAGCTATCTCCCCAGCTCAGACCAATTTAAATGGTACCATTTCAGCTATGTCTAGACATTACTTATAAATGAGTTCAATGTGAAAATACGAAACAGTATAAACAACTAGCTGGGAAGTTAAAGGTGGTTACAATACTTTTTAATGGCAAAGCAATGACTTTCAAATATACAAAGACATATATAAAAATATTTATCAAATAGCTTGTTTTAAAATGACTTTCACAGGTGCTCAATTTCCCACACACTCAGAAAAGTTTAACTCTGCCGTGAGGCTATGGAGAAACTGGTACTTTCAAACACTTTTAAAGGTAATGAAATTCTGTTTAGCACTAGCTAGCAAAATTACATACTGCCACACCAGCTATACAATGCAATCCTGCAGATGGAACTAGCAACCACATATAAAGATATTCAGTACAGGATCATTCTTACATGTGAGAGCAAAGAACTAGGAATATTAAGTGTTAAACAGTTTGAGCTTGTTGTGATTAACCCAGTAATACACCCACACAATGGAATCTGGTGAAATTATTGAAGGTATATTCTATAAGCTTTCTCCTATTAAGTGAGGTAATACACTGTTAAGTAAAAAAATAAAGAGAAGTATAGAAAATGTTAAGTATATAGCAATCTATGCAAGGAGTGAGAAATTACACAGCACATCTAACTATAACAAAAAGAGAAATAGAAGGATATACTAAAAATTAAAATTAAAAACCTACTCAAATACCAAGGGATGAAACAGGTATGGAGGCCAGAAACAGATGCCAAATATCTATGGAAAAGCCCTTACTTTGTAAAGATATCATTTTGGAGCCATTTTAAAGATGATTTTTAGAACATTGTAAAGTACAAAATGGAAGCAGAGTACATTTTAAAGATAGTAAATTTGTGTTTGTAATGGAATATACCCTAACAAAATACAATTTGAGAATAATAACTATCTCAGTATTGGTGTTTGTGCTGCTATTTTTTGAGACTTTTTTTTTTAATGCCTTAGAATGAAGAAAATGAATCATTATTTTTCATGATTAAGAACTAATCAGAATCTTCAGTAAGAAAAATAAGACACAGATATAAGGTCTATCAACTATAGTCTGGGGCTGGGAAGATAGCTCAGCAGAATAAGCACTTGTCTGGCAAGCGCAGAGTCCTGAGTTCAATCCCCAGTATCGGAAAAAAAAAAAACACAAAAAACCAAAAAAACAATAGTCCTGAGTTTGAGAATGAAATTGTGAAAACAAAACAAAAAAAAAGGGAATATAAACGAAAGACCATTCTGTAGTATATAAAAAAAAAAAAACAAAATACACACACACACACACACACACACACACACACACACATAGATCTGTATATACAAAATAGGATATACAGCTACTTTCTCTTAGTGTTTAGACAAGGTCATGTCTGCATCTTGTACTCTGAATAACTAGTATGAAGACCACAATATGCAATGTATTAATTATTGTAACTGTGTTACTTAACCTGTTTTGAAACTGTCTCATTTCTATTTTTTCTCATTAAAATTAATTTTTAAAACATAAAAATAAAAGAGAATGAAATTGTGAATACATTCCTGAGGTTGTGCACATGTATGTGCTTTTACACTTTACTAACAAAGATCTTGAGTATCACTCAAGGCCAGCTTATAATTTCCACAGGATTTATCCCTAAAATCACCTTTTAAAAAAAATAAGCCCAAATTTCAGAAGGAAATCTTCAAGATTGAGTCTGAAATATCATGTCATATGAGAAATCAAAATTATTACCCCTACACTTAGGACTTTGTCAACATTTTCTTTTATTTAGTACATCAACATAATTTAGAAATCAACTTTAGCCAGCCCCCACTGTTCAAACTCCTACAGCTGCAGTTTAGAAAAACCCTATTGACCTCTACAACACAAGGAAATTGCTTTAAATCCATTTACAAAGCATTTGAAGGAACCTTTTTTAAAAAACTGATGGGAACAAATTCACTACTTAAAAGCTAATGAATATAGAACTGAATATTATTCAGCCTTTTTAATAAAGATTAGAACCAGCTAGTACTAATGAAAAAATGGGAAATAGCTATTTTTTAGCTCCTATTGAAATAAAGAACTTAGAAAACGATTGCTAAAATCACAAAGAAATCAGACTTTCTGTAGAGAACACAACTGAAAAAATATTATTTCAAAAGAAAAAGAACAGAAAAGGGAAGATGGTGATATAAATATGATTAAAACTTTCCTACCACCAATTTATAAGAAATATAGCTGACAGAGATAAAGTTAAAACACTACCATGAAAATCTATTCAACAAAATCTGTAGGAATTTTTCAAATTTACCCAGTATCTTTATGAATGAACAGCAAAAAGAGAAGTGAAGCTCAGTACAGGAGTAAGAGATCTCCTAGTCAACTGCAATGCAGATGACCTTTATCTCAATGTTCATTTAACCATTAAAAAGCATCTTTGTAAAATATGAGGAAAACTATGAGCATAGACTACATATGTAATATGAAGACTTTTGGAGGATAAACATGTTGTCAGTAAACATTTGTTCTACTTTAGAGATATCACATAAGTGTATCTAATTCGCTTCTAAATAATTTGGCAGGCAAGATGAAACAAAGAGTTGATGGAGAATGAACAGAGCTCCTAAAAGAAGACAGGCAGTGCTGGTAATGGGCAAATGAAAGTCCATGTCTTTCTATTGTAAATTTTTTTTCCATTTTGAAAAAATTTGGGGGGGGGGGTTAAAATACCTATGCTGAGGCATTTATGAACACTCAACAAGATCAAACAAGATATTTGTATCTACAGTTGTACAATATTTAATGTTATGCCACTGCAAAGCTAGTGGCATACTGTATCAACCACAAAATTGAATTTGTCTTTCAAAGTATTGAGGCAGGAGTAACACATTTCATAAAAATAAAAATTATATGTCCTTCCACCTAAAAAAAAAAAAAAAAAACAGGAAATTTATTTTTGAATATAATTTTGCTTTGAAATTTCCTGTAAATATACTTTCCTACACCCAGCAGAGTCTTATCAGACTATTTGGTGAACTCTCACAGAAGAGAATTATCAGGTTGTGTTACAAAATGCTGCCTTTTATGATACATTCTATACAACTTTACATGTACATAACTACACAAATAATCTAAAAATATACAATAACTAACCTTTTGACTTTCTTGAGCCACATAAAACTTATAGTTGATTTGTATGCATAAAACTTTCCTTTTAGGGCTAGCGAAATAGCTCAGTGGACTAAGCATCAGTTTAGGCAAGCAAGCATAGTGATCAAGTTCGATTCCTAGTACCACATGCTGCCCCAGCCTGGCGCCCAGGCATGCTGAGCTGGCCACCAAGACTGGGCATGGTGGTGGTTGAAAACAGGAGGATCACTACAAGTCTGAGCTGCACAGTGAGACCCTGTTCCAAATAAATTTTTAAAAAAGACCTTTCTTTTTTACATTTTAAATTATGTCGCAAAACAACAGTAGCCCAAGTGTAGTAACCAAAAAAAAAAAAAAAGTCCATGCCAGCTTATTAATAATAAACTATTTTCATAGGTACATGTGCATGTAGGCATGAAATATTATATGTCATCATTATTTTTTTAGTTCATAAAATTATATAAGATAATGCAGTATCTGATAAATTCATTTGATTCCATTTACTACTTGTGGAACCTTTAGGAGGTAGAGCAGCACCACATCAAGTTGCCTCTACAAAGCTTTCCACTATAATATATATATTCAGTTTTTGCTCCAGCACTATGCAAGCAAGTCATGAAAAACAACACTAAAAGGAAATACAATATTAATTATCTAGGACTACATGGCAGTCCATGGGCTCCAAGTTAGACATGCCTATCTGGAAAATAACCGAGAATAGGCAAAAAAAAAAAGGGGGGGGGGAACAATGATATTTCCCTTTCCTTTAATTTCTTCAGACTATCTGGAACTTGCTAAACCTTCTAAAAGTCTCATATATTGACAAGGTAATGAATATATTTTATGCCTATAAAATGAAACTAAGAAACCTTTACAGGATAGGTAAAATTGTGTAATGAAGAGTAGCTTGTAAAACTGACATTATCTCTATAAAATGACCTACAAAGTATACTTACTGAAGTTCTTCAAAACAGAATGCAAGATTCCATCTGTCTTTCATTACACAAGGTCTACAAAACAATTCATAAGTAATTTTCACAAAACACTGTATAGTAGTTCCTTAGTTACAGATACATCTCTAAAAAGTTAGACTATGATCAAATGCACATGAAAAATGAATGTTAAATTAAGAGCAACTGGTATTTTTACCAATGCATGTGATTTTAAATATAAAGACCATATTCTTAAGAAAAGGACTTATAGTTCAGGTAACTTAAAAGTCTGGTAAGATAAAAGTTTCTATTTTGTTAGAAATATGGTAACAGAAAACACAATTGACTAGCCTGGCTCTAATCAACTGTAGGTATTTCACACATCAATACTTCTGACTAAAGGAGGCGAGGAGGAACCTATGACCTTGGCCACTTTATCTCACACAGCCTACCTCTCATGGCTTCTCAAAGCAGTTTCCGCCCTCAGTATCCATGATAAATGCCTAGTGTAACTCCACTCAATATTTAGATTAGAAAAAAAAATACTAGTAAACCCATGAGAATGTTGAAATATACCTATCCATGGGAATGAAAATTAAAGTGTCATATTAATTTATTTGTTCAAAGTAAAATACAATACTTAGTAAGCTGAAAGCCCTGAGTTTGGTACTCTGCAGCAAAAACAAAACATAAACCTCAACTAAAAACAATTATAAAAAAGACCAAAATAATAATAATAATGATAATAATAATAATGGTTTACAATTTTCTCTATCTATGCCCCTTTTTCATTTATTACCAGAACTAAAGGGTCATTTTTTTCACAGATCCTTCTCCCTAGAGCCAAACTGTATGTTGTCAGATGTTTAACAAAGAACCAGAAAGCTCCATAAAAGACAGTCTATTCTCACTGAGTTCACCACTGTAGAAAACAATTTGGCTCAGTAAACAGTACTTCCACCACAATATTTTTGTTAAATGCAAGTTAAGAAATTAGTAAATTAAGACTTATTTTCAAGCTTTCTTAGTTTTAACACATACTATCTTAAAGCCCAATAGCTTTCCTTTGTCTTCTAAAACACACCTCAATCAGCCTTATTACTTATATCAATATTCGTTTCTGTCTACATCTGTTATGTTTCTATTAAAAACAGACAAGCAACGACCAATACACTCTGATCTTATTTTTACTTTCAACAAGTAGAAGTTTAAGAAAAAATTTTTAAGAAAGATGTTTTAAGAAAACATCAGCTACAGCACAAACCAACTGTGTGCCACATTTAAATTAAGATTATAAAAGACATTCTCTTTATGCTATAAATCTATACCTAAATCTTCACAAAACTCACACAGCATAATTTCAAAAATAGAGAAGCAATTCAAATTAGTGTCAGATGTCCAACACATGTTAATCTATAGGCTTTTTTTTTTTTATTACACTAAATAGGCATTCAGCCCAGGATCTTTGCACTGAGTCACATCTCCTGCCCTTTGTAAATTTTATTAGCTCACTTAGTTGCTCAGGCTGGGCTAAATTTGAGCCTCCTAATGTTGGGTTACATGTGTAGGTCAGTCATCAAACCCAGCGTCTTGAGTATTAAAATACAATCTTTTCCAGTACTGGAAAAGCCTAGCTACATTTTATTATCTGGTACTTTATCTTAATATTATTTTCTTACATAGAATCTATAAGGTGTTATTTCAGCAGACAACAGCAGAAAATAAAATGTATGAGCTGTTTTTACTGTGGTTAAGAACTAGTCAAGATAGAACTTGGAAGCACCAACTACTGAAGAAACAAACACAAAAGCTGCCAAAAAATAAAAAAAAAATTAAAAAAAAGGAAATTATTTACAGTTTCAAATCTAAAAGGGAAAAAAGGTTGTAATATTCCCTCTTGATACCACTTAAAACTCTAAAAATACAATATACTACCCTATAATTTAAGACAAATATATCAAGAACCATCACAGTGAGTACTATGTCCAACAAATTCTAGGAAGGGTTTTAGAATAAACTCTCACAACCACTAAAAGATTATGTGATACTACCCGTCCCATTTTATAAACCACTAAGAAATTCAAAGTTATTCACCCAAAGTCACAAAGCTGTTACACGGTAAAATCAAGATTCAAATCCAAGCAATCTAGGGGCAGAGCTACCTGATAATCATCCTATTCTTCTGCCAAAGATAGAAGAAAATGTTTTTTTTCATGATAGTTAACAACACAATTCCAAGCTCTAAACCTTGTGAGTGCTACGTGACTAAAGCAAGCAGAAGACCATTATTACACAATTAACAGGACCAGGGTCAGGGAGATGGCTCAGTGGCATAAGGACTTCCCTGGCAAGCACAAGGGCCTGAGTTCAATCCCTGGTTCTGTTAAAAAAAAAAAAAAAAAATTAACAGGACCTTGGGAGAGGTAAAAAAAAATAGTATTTTAACTGATGGAATGACTCAACTAATGGAAACGCACTAATATTCTGTTGAAAGCTTATCTTCAGTTGCTCATTCTTCAGTGAATGTCCATGAGGCAACTACAATGATACTACTTAATATATCAACATTCTACCAATTAACTCCTAGTTTCAAAAACCTGCTAGATTTTCAGGATCATTGCCTTAACCATCTTGTGATAGGGCTTTGCCCCTATCATGTTTCCTAGCTTTTCTGCTTGCCCTCTCAGTTGTGTCCCAAATTTTCTGATCAAGGAGATTTATGGGGCCACAGAGGAAAGTGATCGATGATGTAGAGTGTGCCTGAGGAGAGTCACATGGAGAGAAAACATTCTCTCAGGCTTACACAGAGCAAACTAGTCAAACAATGGTGGTGACTCATCCACAAGGCTGACACTGACAAAAGATCTATAAACTGTGGTACAGGATTTTATGATAAATCCTGGGGATTTGACTGATCTTGTCAGATACAGAAGTTACATTTCTTGTTATGTTGGTCTTGTTTATCTTGGTGTTAACAATCCAGCAGAAAAGTATAAAAAGTATAAAGAGTAAAGCCATATTAATAGGCTGAACTGTAAAATGCGCAAGTCAATAACTTTTGACATTGCCAGCCCTATGGAAAACCCACTACTATTATGGACTACTAGACTATATTGAAATATTTTGCTGAATTCACGTACCTACAATATTTAAAAGACAATGGAATACCCTTCTCTGACAAACCTAAATACAGAAAGGGGATACAAATGAAGGACCATTTTGAATCTGTATATTCAAAATAGTTAGGATAGATATAGAGCTACTTTCTCTTAATTCAATGAATAGAAATAATTGTTTTAATAGTGTTTGTGGACAGGATATCATATCTGCATCTTGTACTATGAATAACCACTAAGAAGACAACAATATGCAATGTACTACTTATTGAAAATGTTTTACTAATCGGTTTTGAAACTATCTCATTGCTATTTGTTTCTCAATAAAATTATTTAAATACACAGACACATATACACGTGTGTGTGTGTGTGTGTGTATCAACATTATCATTAGTCCAAACACAGGAATCAAAAACTCATGGCAATGCTCATTTGAAAGGAATATTAACTGATTCTGTCAACAACTGGGAACTCATCTTTTTGAAAAGTTTCTGCACTTGAAATCTCCAACAGAATACAAAGAAAACCAACATACTGGGGAAAAAAATTATAGCCAACTGTCCTTCCAGCAAAGTCCTTCTATCCAGAATTTAAGAATTTAAAATATTCAAGTCTTCCAAATTCAAAGACCCAATCCAAAAATGGGAGGGGCTGGGGAGATAGCTCAGTAGAGTAAGCACTTGCCTAGCAAGTGCAGGGTCCCCAAGTACTGCAAAAAAATAAAAAATGGGGGGAGGAGGAGATATGATATGAATATACATTTGAAGAAATACAAATGACAAATGAAATAATGAAAATATGTTCAGTATTATTGGTCATTTAAGAAATGCAAATTAGGAGCTGGCCAAAGAGCTCAGTGGATTAAAGTGCCTGTAAGCAGGCACAGGGGTCAGGGGTTTGATCCCTGGCCTGTGGTACTGGTCCGGCCCCTGGGGTGTGCTGAGATAGCAATTCAGACTTGGCATGATGGCATGCACCTGTAATCCCAACTCTAGGGAGCCTGTAAACAGACAGATCACTATGAGTCTGATCTACTGGTGAGACCCGAAACACCGTGTAGACCCTTCCCTAAAATACCAAAAAAAAAAAAAAGACAAGAAAAGAAATGTAAATTAAAACAATACTGAGATTCCATCTTACCCTAGAAAGAATGGCTAGCATCAAGAAGTCAGCTAGTAACAAATGCTGGAGGGGTTTGTAGGGAAAATGGAACTCTTCTCCACTGTTTAACAGAGTTCAGAATGGTACAACCACTATGGAAATCAGTGTGGCGATTACTTTAAAAGCTAGAATTTGAGGTCCCATTCCAGCCAGCTATTCCCTTACTGGGTATTTTTTCAGAAGAACTGAAAACATCATACCACTGCAATACATGTGCACCCATGTTTATAGCAGCATAATTTGTCACGGCTAAATCTTGGAAACGACCTAAATGCCCCTCAACTGAGACACAGATAAAGAAGATGTGGTATTTTTACACAACAGCATATAACTCAGCTATAAAACAGGATAAATTGAGGCATTTATTGTTAAATGGATGCAATTAGAGATCATACTCTTATAAATCAGACCCATGTGTGCAAAAATAGTATGGTCTTCTTAGTGTGAAAACTTGAAAGAGAATAAAAGCTTAAGGATACAATAGGTATTAGGAAAAGGGAATGAACCTATTCAAAAGGAAGAAATTACTCAGTTGAGAAGGACAAAAGAAGAAGTAGAGGAGATACAGGTATGTATGCAGGATGGCTTAGATAATAATACTGTTTCCGCTGGTCTATGGAAAGGAGCAGTTAATGCTTAATTTATTTTGTTTTCTTTTTTAAATTGTTTGTCCTTATCTTAATTTTTCATATATTTCTTCCTCTTTTTCTTCATCTAATTTTGCATGCATATATCTGGTAATACGAAGAACTAGTTAGAAGACAACACTATGCATTACAACAAATACTGTGAAATTCGTATTATTTTGTTAGATTAAATTCTGTATCACTTAAAATTTTTGTTTTAATACCATTTGGCATCCTTTTTTTAAAAAAAAAACTGATTCTGAACATGACTATTTAAGATTCTACTTTTTAAAAAGTATATTTAAGAACAATGTTTAAAACTGATCAAGGAGAACAGCAAATATCTTTAAATTCAACTGAAAGAAAAAGTTAAAAATAAGACAATATGACTGTCTTATAGACTGGGCTTTTTATTTAAACTGATCTTTCCAGGGGCTGAGGGGGAAGGGGTTGTCAGAGAGTGAGCTAGTCAGCCCAAGGGAGGGTTTAACTGAAATTAGATGAAATGCTCAGAAAACAAACACAAAGAATGAAATTAAGACACTAGGCCTTTCAATGTTTTTTTAAAATCAATCTTAAGGATTTTAATTCTCGGCAATGAAAATCTAGTTTTTTTGTTTTTCTATTGCAAATCAATCTAAAGACCTTCCAACTTGCTAGCCAGGCACCATGCTACTGAGCTACATCCCCAGTCCTAGGGTTTTTTGTTGCTTTTTTTTTTTAGATCAGTCCTTTCAACTCAAAAAAAGTCAAATATAATCTTCCTAACAACATTTAAAGCAGACATTGGGTATCTACTAAAGTAGCAAAACAATGGCAGGAGGAAAACACAAACCATGTAAGATGCCTAGAAAACTTTACAATTAAAGACAAAAAATAGTGCTGAAACCAATCTCTTAAATGATGAGCCTCCACTTGAACAGATTTGTCTTTTAACTGTCTCAATGATTTCATTGTTACTCATTTGACCAATTTCATACATCATTTGATCAAAACAAGTATCTTATATTTTTCAAGCTTTTAATTGCATATTTTCATTAATAAAACAGGATAGTTTATTTCCAAGTAGCAGCTTTTCAAGAATGAGTACCAAAGTAAGTTAACAAGATGGAGTAACTAATACTTTGTAGTTCCTACATGAAAAATAGTTATTAACAAAGAGAAAAATCAGAATATTTTAAAAATGTTTTTAATTTAGCCTACTTTACATCTAAAAGATCTGGAACTCAATAGGATGCAAACGCCAGAGTAAATCACTTACATGAAAACTAGTTTTATTTTCAATGCTTACCTTCTTTTTATCCCTCATTGAGCCTTTACCTCGGACCATTATTTTACATCCAGTTTCTGCTTCAAGCTGTTTAGCTGTAAGTCCTCTCGGTCCAAGGATTCTCCCAACAAAATTAAACTGAGGAGGAAAAAAGTCATAAATTATTCACTTGCTGCAATTTATAGCTCTTACAATGAATTACACATACTCCATATATACTGAAGTTTAAAAATTTTAAATATAATGCAGAAGTAAATTCTTGCCAATTCTGGGAATACTTACTTAACTTGGTGTACTAAATTGCTTACCTATGCATAATATATATCAGAGCATATTTTAAAAAATGACAAAATATTAAACAACAGCCAAGAATGGAAATCCTTTCTACAAAATTTCAGACTATCTCATCCAAATGACAATGCTGAAAAAATTGTTCATTAGGATAAGTACTGAGCACTCTTTTAATAGAAATTCTTAGGAAGAAACTAACTAGAAAAGTTTTTTGAATTGGTTGTTAAAGCATGGGTCAAAATCTGGGTTTCACTCTGTACTAAATGTGTATCTTAGATGTACATATACATTTTTTTCACCACACTTTCTAAACAATTTTATGCTTACATTCTCGCTTTTTTTCTCAGTTTTCCATTTCTACCTTTAACTCACACTTTTATTTTTGCACGTTTCCAAACTCTTTCTTTCTTTTCTTTTTTTTTTTTTTTTTTTTTTTTTGTGGAACTGGGAATTGAACTCAGGCCTGAAAGCACTTATTCTACTACACTTTCTATGAATAAGACTGATATATATATAACAATGTAAACAAAAACTTACCATCCTTCAACAAAAACTCCTAGTATTCATATACAGTACAAGTATTTTAAAGGTCCATAAGGACAGACTGACTTCTAATACTATGAAGTGTATCTTCCTCATTCCCACATCATCCACATCAAAAAACACAAAGAATGAGTGCCTGTCATCATTCCCACAAAAACAAATCAGTATTTAATCTAATGAATATTATTCTTACCCATACAGCTTTCTACCTTTTCTTGTCTTGAATTTATCTCACTATTTGTGTTTTATGCCACAAAATCCACTTTTAGGAAAACATAAGCTGTGTACTTCCTTCACCATCTGTACTCCAATGGCTCTCACTCTGCCTCACCAAGTGGCACACCTACACTGTCACATATTAGAAATGTGATTCTAAGATGAAAGCATAGATAATACACATTTATCCTTTTAGAGAAGGAGTCATTCCTCCACCAGGTTTTCAAGCAACTTCTTTTATCCCCAAGTTGAGACTCACAACTTCTGATCTGTAGGGACTCGATCTACCTGAAGACCCAGATTCAAAGCCTTTTATGTTCTTGCCCAGTTTCTCATTAAACATACATCATATACCTCTTTGCTGAACCTATGTCTCATTTGTTATTTTTTGTATATAATATATGAACACATCATTGACCTTCCTATCTAGTACCTAGCAAATTTGTTTCTTCGTTATTGTGGCTCATAAATTTTCTGTATGTTCTTTTGGGTTATTTATGAAAATATATTACTTGCAAATGACACTTCAATGTCTTTATGTAATTTTCATTTCTTCCTGCTATTCTTATAGTACTGGCCATCATACCTTATAATCAAAACCAAGTAAAAAACTTAACATCTTTAACTTGTTCCAGATTTTAAAAATCTTAAGTAATCTTTGTGACAGTCTTTTCTAGACTACAATGACTCACAACTGTCAAATGTTAAAGCAACTTACATTGCTAAAATAAATTTAACTTGATTATAAGGCAATATTGTCTTTACTGAATTTGTTTTCCAACATTTTGGTGATACATTTTTAAAATACACATTTACAAATGGAGCTGAGCTTTAATTTCACTTTCTCATAACATGGCTTTTAAGTTTTGGCAACAAAGTTATTCTGTTCTGAAAACAACACAGAGATGTAGCCAGGATTTTTCTACTCTAGGTGAATTTGCTTATGACTGGTGATACTTATCAGTACTGAGATTGAGTAAATGAGCTGGGAATGCCACCTGACCACAAGAGTTTTCTGTGCGGAGGGTTTTCATTATGGAATCAGTGTGGTTCATTATTTTCCATTCCTTGGAATTTTGATACACTGTCTACCTAGAAATGCCTATGTCTAAATCTTCAGTTTATTTTTCTTTTTTTTTACTTTGTCTCATTTTTCCTTTTAGTATCTATATGGTCTGTAGGATACCCATTTTTCACTCCTAAGTAGTTATCTTGCTACTAGTTATCTTTTTTTGACTACTCTCCAAAGATACCTGTTTTTGTTGACTGGGTTAGACTGATTTCAAAATAAGTCACAATTTTCCACCATCTTGTACTTTTTCCACCTGTTCCTGCCTCCTGAATCTAGGATAGCACCATGTCCTGGGCTGGCCAATACAAAGTAGTATGAAGAATGACGGGCCAGCCTTATGTGGTTTCACTCTTAGGCCCTTATTTCTCCCACACAGAACTTTGGTCCAGCCTGTTGGAGAAGGAAAACAAATGACTAGGTAATCATTAATACAGCCACCCAAATCTGCAACACAGAACTGTCTTGTTGATACACAGCTAACTATAGATACAGGCCAGATCTACTCTGTTGAATCCAGCCACAGAGCAGGAATTCCAAAGTTGATTTAAATATTACAGTTCTGAAGGTGGTTTATGCAGCAGGAATTAGATGATACATTGTTTCTCTTCATTTTGTATTTGTTATTTTTGGACTCTTAGATGCCTTTCATTCCCTTTATTCCCTTTGGGTTTAATCTGATACTTTTTTCCAACTTTTTCAGAAGTGGATGGTTTTACTTATTGTACCTTTTTTAAAACACAAAGTATACACTTAAACATGTAGTACATGTACCTCTACACTATTTTTAGCTATACCCCATAAGCTGACAGGCAGTATTTTCTTTTCAATTGACATAAAAATACTTAGCAACTGGATATTTAAATTTACTTTTCTCATTTCAAATATAAGAACTGCTACTTTAGTTTTGACTTTTAGTTTTCTATACTGTAAACAGAAGATAGACTATCTAAAATATTAGCCCTTTTTTTCAGACTTGCTTTTCGGCCCAAGATAAGATAATTTTCATAAATACTCTGTAGGCACTTAAAAAGAACATAAACTCTTAACAGTGGTTAAGTCAGCCATTTCTGTATTACTTGGGATCCCACTGGGGCCTTACTCATTTTAGACAAGTACTCTACAAGTTTTGTTTGTTTTTTCACTTCTATTTTTGCTTTATATGCTTAGAAGGCATGTAATTTGGAATATACAAATGTTATTTTTCTGTCAAAATGTCATCTTTCTATCATTATGAAATAGCCCTCTCTTTTTCAATAATGGCTTTGCCTTTAAAGAATATACTAAAATATTAAGGAATATAAATTTGAGGTTTTATGTGTGTATTTGATTCCATGACTCATTATTTTCTACCATTTTTTGTTTGCATATTTTAAATGAAGAGCATATAAATAGCATCTAAATGAGTCTTGCTTCTTTACCCAACCTGTCAAGTCTTTAAAATCTGTCCATTTATATATCTACCTTCTTATTGTTTTCTACATGTCCTAATTCTTTAATATTCATTTTCTTTCTTTACTCCTTGACTCAAGTGTACATACGTGCACACACATGCTCATTCGTATGTGTACTGAGAGGGAGGGTTTGAAACAGCATTTTTAAAAATTTCCTTTCTACCATACCTTGAAAGTCACACTTGTTTATCCATACTTTACAACATTAATTTCCACTTTCACTCATAGACTCTAGGATGCAAACTATAGGATGCATAAACTATTTACCCCCAATCTTATATGTATTCCATTAATTAGTCTCCAAATGCTACCTATATTTTCCACTGAATATTAACACAAAGTACAAATCTACCATTTCAGATGCTTTTTATTCTTATCTGTATGATTAACTTTCTAGTTAACTAGAATCATTTTTCTTTTGCCAGAAAGATATTTTCACTGACCAGGGAAATCTAGCTCAATGTTCATTTTCCTGCATACCTTAAAGATTCTATCCTCTGGACGTTTCTGTGATTTATTTACTTATTTATTTGGATAGGGGACCTTGCTACACAGCTTGCACTCCTAACGATCTTCCTGTCTCAGCCTCCCCAGCGTTGGGATTACAGGCATGAGCCACCACTCCGTGGCTGGCACAGCTGATGGTACCAGGGATCGAACCAGGGTCCTTGCTCTTGCCAGGCAGGCACTTAGACTGTTGAGCTATCTCCCCAGCCCAAGACTGTGACTTCTGAGAAGTGAATTGTAAGTCTTACTACTGTCCCTGAGAAGGTAATCTTTTCTTTCTTCTGGCTGTTTTCATAATTTCATTTTCACTAGTTTTCAGCTTTTTTAAATGTGACCATGTATAATGTCTTTTATTTTCTTAAGTTTAAAAAATCTGAATCATACCTCCATGGCCCTATCCTATCCCACAGCCCTGGGCCTCAACCAAGGCCACAAGGTGACTAAGAATGTGAGCAAACTGAGGCACAGCTGCCATCATGGATGCCTCACCCACCAAACAAGCCAAGTTCCTGCGGGACATGATCTGGGAGGTGTGAGGTGGCTTTACTCCTTACAAGTGGTGTAACATGGAGCTGCTCAAGGTCTCCAAGGACAAATGGGCCCTCAAGTTCATCAAGGAAAGGGTGGGGACACACCATCTGGGCCAAGAGGAAGTGTGAAGAGCTGAGCAACAGGCTAGTCCTCAAAAGTAAGACAGCTGCCAAGAAGGACTGAGTCCCTCTGGAATAAAGCTTCAAACTCTGCTTCTGCCCTACTCTTATCACTCTTTTTTAGTGCTACTAATGTTTTCATACAATTTTCAGTTTTCATTCTCTTTCCCATCTCTGCCTCAATTAACTAATTTCTTGTGAACTACACTCCAAATATGTCAAATCCAACTGCTGAGTTGGTATTAGTTAAGAAACCTTTGCTATAGTTTCCATGCCTCTGGTTAATCTTTTGTCAATAAACACTTAACATAGATCTTACAAATTCTGAGTATGATAATTCTAGTAATTTCTATAGGGCTCTTTTTGTTATTGTTTCTCCAGTTTTTGTAAATGTCATCTTGTTTACTTGTGCAGTTGTTACTGTGCCAGAAAATACAGTTAATAAATGACCTACAAATATTGTAAGGATTAAAATGTTACCTTCCTCCAAAAGAGATATATGCTAGCTTCTACCAGGAATCTTCAGTAACTTATTAGCAACCCAAGATAACTTCAACACAATTTTCCTCATTCCTCATTAAGACAATTTTTAGTCAAAGCAGTCTCTGTTAGGATCATTCTCGGTAGAAAATTACACATGCAGTGCACACCCATCAATGTCCCTATCTAATGTTTGTAACCCAGGAAAGTGAGCAGTGTATAGGTTATATACTGTACAATTTCTGTTGCCCAAAGCTTAGCTTCTGATCTGCCCTCTCTGAATTCACCAAATACATCAAAAGGAAAAACATATCCCAAAACACGTATCATATCTTTGATCACCTCTACCTTCCTAAGGAACTGAAATTAGCTATCTGAGGTATCTGGGTAATGGCATTATGTTCTACTTCATCAGAGGTGCTCAGTTGGCCCAAATTATTGTTTTCAATAGCCCAAATTCACTGGCACTTTTAAAGAAGCTATCTTTTAATGTAAATAGATAGATATAGCATTAACACTGCTTCAGACAGTGTGGAGCATATATACATATTGGAAGGCCTGAGGGAAAGAAAATAAAAATCTTTCATTTTTCCTAGATCCATGTTCATCACTACTAAGATCTTCCAACTTTTCTGAAACTTGTTAACCTATTTATTTATAGTTAGGAACTCTCTAAAACTTCTCTTGCTGTTCCCTCAAATCAACCTAGAGAGACAAAAATCTCTATATATCACCACTCATCTTGGGCTATTCTGCTGGAGGACTCTGTCATGTTAAATTTCCTGATGGACTTCACTGTTCTCATCAGAGAAAGAATCCAGGACCTCTTTGTCCCTGAGAATGGCTATCTTGTTGTATTTTTCAGTGAAATGGAGAATAAATGGCCTTTCATTTTCAAATTCAACTCAAAACATTTGTTGAGGTTTGATTGGTGGTAAGGAACAAAATAAAAATCAGGAATTTAAGAGGGAAACTGGTGGATTGCCAACTGGTGGTTAACTTGTTACATCCCACTGAAATGAACTAGCATGGTGCTAGGTATGGAAAGCCCACCTGACGATTGCTGCCAGCAGTGTTAAGAGGCAAAACTACAGAAGCTGCTGAAAGGCTGTTAGGGATGCTGTATGGAGAAGCTGTTGGAAGCTACTGGTTCTCTTGGGCTATTCTGCTGGAGGACTCTGTCATAATGACTTCCCTGATGGACTTCACTGTTCTCATCAGAGAAAGCTAATCAGAGAAAGAGTCCCAGGTCTCCTTGTCCCTGAGAATAGCTACAATTAATTTTTAAGTAGCTATGTTCCTCACCTGAAGAATCGATTCCCAGTTCAAAAGATGGTACCCTGCTCAGTCTCCTGAAGAAGCTTGTCACACTGGCCTTCCTGATGGGAACTCAGCTTCCCTCATCCTCAGAGGAGCTTGGGAACAAACTGTTGCTGAGGACTTGAGACCTGGGTCTTATTTTAAGCATCTGGCTCTAGTTCAGATCCCTTAGCCTACTAGCAGAGACCCTTCATCCCACTGGCACAGACTTTCTAGCTTCAACCACTGACCTTTGGGCCTTCCCAGCACATTTCCATGAAACAGGCCTGCATGAGACATGGTCATGGACTCTAGCCCTCAGCTGAACTTGTGGAAGATGTTAGGATTCAAGTAGCACATTACCATGGGATTGAGGCCCTTCACTGGATTCTCTGGTCTTTAATGTGTGGACAGATTTCCTACATTCTCTTTTGCATATGACTCTCTGGGTTACTTTTATAACCTTATAAAGTGTGTTCTGTATTGTACTATTCCCCTTGCAAAACTTGAAGCAACAAAAGAAACTTTCCTTGCTCTTGAGACATATGTGAAAATGCTTTCTTTCTATCTGCCTCCTTGTTTTTAACCATTTAGCTCTACCAGTTACTCAATAACAGTCAAGCTTTTCACAGATCTGTTTCCAGATCAACTTATATGTTAGATATTTAAAATATAAACCTCCTTGGGCTAGGGAGATAGCTCAGTGCATAAGCACTGCCTGGCAAGCATGAGTTCAATCCCTGGTAGCAATACATACATACATACATACATACATACATACATACATACATACATACATAAGATTTCTCCTCAAAGAATCTGGAAAATGTGTTAAGTGGAGATACTTTAACTACTGAATATTATGCATCTGGTTTTGACCTGTGTTCTTTGTCAAATGACATGTTAATGTCCAAAAGGTTTGACAATAATCATTTCTAGTGCTACTGATTACTGCTTATGACATTTTTAATGGAAGCTTTCTTCAAAATGATAAAACCAGTTGGTCTATACTTCATGACCATTCAGAGGCCCACTTTGGCACATCCTTCTCTTGTGACATATTAAGCCTCTGTTGCTGGAATTACAGTATTAACATTACATACAGGACATTCCATCACAGCTAATTAACCCTACACTTATTATTTATTAAATTAAAAATGTTTTTAAACTAAACAAAACCAAAACATGAATTTTTCATAATTTAAAAAATGAATTGCTAATGCCAACCAAGAAATAACACATACTAAAGTACATACCACTGAGATTCTAATGTAATTGAAACAACCAAGGTCATTCTTCTCAAATTTTGTAAGGATAGAATAAAAAAAAAAATTAATCATAACAGTTGCTTTGTCTACTGCAACCAATTTCCAAGTCAATATACTTTGCCTTGCATATATAAAATGCACTTTGCATTGATTTATCATGCCAGTACTGCAGCTTCGTTCAATTAAAACAATGTCACAACACTTTCAAAGAAAATCATTTCAAACAGTAACAGTGATGTGCAACTTTAAAAGCCAAAAGAAAAAAAAGAAAAAAAAAATACCCCCCCCAAAAAATCATTAAACCTGTTTAAGTGCAAACCTTTTTTGTGGCTCACCAATTATACCTCTGCCAGGTGGCATGTTAATTCCCAAAGGGTTTAACAACAATCATGTCCAGTGCTCTTCACTTCTGCTTACAACATTTTTAATAGAAATGATAGCTTTCTCCCAAGGAAGAAACATGTTTTCATATGTTATGAAAACATATTTCCACTAACCTTTTAAGAATTTTACAATTAAAGATTACTCTAACACATTATCAAAATCAAGAATAAAAAGTGGACTTCCAAGTGCATCTAAGTAGAATAAATTTTGGAATTAAAACAGTTAAAGAATATATACTTCCTTGGGTTACTTTTTAAACATGAAACTGGTGATCTACTTTTACATATTTAGTATTTCTAGCTTTATTTTAGCAACATATTTTACAAACTCTGTCATGTAAGTATCAAAGTTTATATGAAACACATACACAAAGTATATTTGTTAATGAAGCCTTTCACTTATTACATGACCAAAAAGGGAGCACTTTTAATTTAGTTAATAATAGTGAGGTTATGTATTAAATATTTAAGATCAGAGAAGTGACTTTTAAAGAATAACTGTTTTTGTTAAAAAATACAAAAATGAATATATCAAGATGTCTGTTTTTAGTGGAAATAAATCTTTCTTACGTTCAAATTTATGCTACATAGTTACTTTAGGAACCCATTTCACAAAACCTTTCATAATTAGCCCTTTTAAAACATTTGTATTCGGGACACATAAATTATAAATGCTATATGAGAAAATGTTTCTTACAAAAGTACGGAAGTAAAGGCATAAATACCAGGTGCAACAAATAGTGTGGAATTATAAAGAAAACCTAAAATTGTGCCATGTAAATTAAGATATCTTAAATTACAGCAAATTTTCACTGAATATAGATATAAAATGTGTAACACATTGATACCACTCAGAACAAACTCAGGTGAGTAATACAGATGACTATCTTTATAGATGCTAAATAAAAATTAGGAAAAACTATTTAACCAAGTTTTTTAAAATGCAAAGATCAATAGGGTTTTATAACACAAGAGTATGACAATATCCATGGTGGTATGTGGAAAAAATGTTTACCTAAGGGCTTTCCAAAGATCCCTCATGTCTTTACTTCTACTCGTTATCTTATATCTGTGTTCAAGCCACTATACACTATAAGCTTACTACAATAGTACCTTGGCTCATGAACTTAATTCATTCCATGATTCTGAAAAAGAAGCAAATCACATTAAATGATGACATTCAAAGTTGAGCTTTTTGATTTGTTTCTTGAACAATTTGGTTTTCAACCAGTATTGTATAAAGAATTAATATGAACTGAGATACTACTTAGTATTCTGTAAAAATGATAGGTACTTTTAAAATTTGTTTTTCTGAAACACCTTTTCTCCTTTCCACCAAAGAAGAAAAAATATTCATCTTACAATATACGCTCCAAGTATTCCTTGTGTTTAATTCCTAGAGACACGAGAGATTCTGGAACATTTTCTATCCACTTCTCACATGCTTTACAATGATTACATGTCTCTTGCAAGTCATTTTCCGGAAGGCATGAACTAACTCCTACTTTTGTTTTAATTCTATAGTGCTTCATACAACATCCAACATAAGGAAATCTCACATTATTTATATAGTGAAGTCATGCACAGATTGAGTATCCCTAACACAAAAACCCAAATTCCAATGTTTAAAAACAAAAATGTGTCACTCAAAATTTTTTACATTTTATAGTCAACCAGTAAAGTCTATGCAAATATTCTATCCCACTCAACTCCCAGGCAACCTAGTCAAGGCAATCAATAAATTCAATGGAATCTCAAATCAAAATTCCAATGACATTTTCAGACAAGCAAGCTATCATAGTAATCTTAAGAAAAAAACAAAGCTGAAGGCACCACACTGAATAATATCAAACTAGATTACAAAAATACAGCAATGAAAACAATATGTAGGACACATACATAGACCAAATGAATACAACAGAAGCCTAAAATAAACCCAAGGCATGTAACCATATGATGAACTAGCAGGGGCATCAAGAATAATACCCAACTTTACGGGTGTGGTAGTATCTATCACAAATTCTCAATCCCCATCTTAGAAAGAATAAAACTGGACAACCCCCCTACCGTCTTATACTATGTCCAAAAATTAAGTTAATCCACATTAAAGTCTTAAATGTATGACCTGAAACCATGTAACTCTTACATGAATAGGGTTTAAAAAGCTGTCTGACATAGGTCTTAATGATGAATTTTTATATAAACAAAAATACACAAGAAACAAAGCAAAAATACACAAATGGACTATATAAACATCAAAGAAAACATTCAACAAAATGAAAAGGAAACCTACAAAATAGGAGAAAAATCTGCAAACCACATAACTTATTAAGGGATTAATACTCAGAGTATCTCATGATACCAAAGCTCAACTCAAAACAACAGAAATTATTTAAAATTAAAAAAAAAAATGAAAAAATGGGCAAAAACTTAGACATTTTTCTAAAGAGGAATATAAATTTCCAACAGGTATATCAAAAAATGCAAATCCACCACTGGAAAAACTTGTATCAAAACTACAACTGAAATACTACTTCAAAACTGCTAGAACAAGAATTATCAATGTTGATGATGATGATGTTTGCAAAAACATGGAAAAAGAAAATCGTCCACTATAGGTGAAAATGGTAATCATTTCACAATATTCTGCCACATTATACCTTTAATATACACAATTTTAACTCAATACCTCAAGAAAGCTGGAGGAACTTAATAAATAAATAAATCATACACAGCACAAAAACTTATAAAGTCAAAAACTTCCAAATAATTGCTTAATAAACCTAGATGATTTGCATTCTATTTCACAGAACAAAGTCAAGACAAGTCATTCTCCATTTCAGGATGAAACAATCATGAGTATAAGGGCTAGGTCATTTAACAAATCTCAAATTATGAGTATTCAATAATGAGTGCATTGCATGGGCTGGCCAGATAGCTCAGCAGACTAAAGTGCCTGCTTAGGTAGGCACAGGGAACCAGGGTTCAATCTCCATGCTATGCCAGCCCCACCCTAAGGGCATGCTGAGATGGCAAATGGGACTATGCAGGTGGCATGTGCATGTAATCCCAGCACCTGGGAGGCTGAAAACAGGAGGATCAGTTTGAGTCCTATCTGTGCAGTGAGACCCTGTAGACCCTTGTACTAAATGCATTTTTTTAAAAAAGTGGGATAAGCGCTTCCCTGGCAAGTGCAAGGGACTGAGTTCAATCCCCAGTTCCACTTAAATAAATAAAATAAAATAAAAAAGTTAATTTCTATGATGGGTACATTACATGCATTAGGTTACTTAACTGTACTGTGCACCATAGTTACCACTATCATCTATATTTAGTAGACTACATGACATCTAAACTTTAGAGCACTTCCACCCCTTTCAGAGTTCAGACATTGAATACAATGTCTTCGATATAACTTACATACGTATATCCTGACATTCTACAAATTCATATTTTTCTCTTTGATAATTATTAAAATGTATATATTAAGCTTATAAAAGCCTTCTTCAGATTAAAGTCTACTTTCAGAATGTGTCAAAATATGCCTTCACAGCTCAAGTCAACAACTTCTATGGATAACTCATTACTATTGTGCACTGCTTGATTGTGCTGGATTGTTTTGCTGCATTTAGATGCCAATGGAATACGCATCTCTGACAGGACTAAACAAAAAAAGGGGGCTACAAAGGAAAGACTATTTTGTATTTGTATATACAGAATAGTTAGGATAGATATACAGCTTAACTCAATGAGAAGATTTGTACTAACAGTGTTTGGACAGGATATCCTGTTTGCTTCTCGTATTATGGATAACCACAAAGAAGATAACAATGAACAATGTATTAATTATTGAAACTGTCCTATTACTCAGCTTTGAAATTATCTCATTGATATTTGTTTCTCAATAAAAAAAAATGCCTTCACAATTTGTTGCTCACATATCACAATCATGTAACAATATCACTTTACATAACCACACTTTCTCCTCTCATTATTTCCATACCTTACTGACTGAATCATTCAGATACTAACTGAACCTTTTAACACCTTTACGTGATGCTACTTCAGCAAATTTCAACAACAAATATGTACATCAAAAAGAGAATGTAAGTATAATGGAATAAAGACTGAGCTTATCAGCGTCAGCTCACTCTGAAGATGGTCTAAGACAGGAAATGTGTATTTCTAACTATAAATCAAGATGGCACTTAAAGATGACATCCTAAGTGCTGTTACAGAAATATTACCAGTCCTATATAAAGTTCCAAAAGTATCAATTTAGCTCTAAGAATGAGGTGTTTGGGGGGGGGTCACAATTTTAGCCCTATTTAACCTACTGTTAACTAACTTTTACACTTCTCTATTCAATATTCTACAATGTTATGAATAAAACACCTTTAGTAGCTTTGCTATAGCCTATTAATCTAGTAAGCTTATCACCTCTCCTTTATTCCTTGTTCTTATATTTGTTATTTAATAAAAAAATATTTTATTACAAAACCAAGGCCTTCACTGTTTGCTTTTACATGTAAGAGAAGAAGACATCTTAAAACTTTTACTATATAATCTGTTTTATTCACTTTATTTTTTTTTTCACTTTAATTGCCACTGCCTTCATTCATGCCCTCAGTACTCCAAACATGGGCTATGGTTATAAAAATACCACAAGAACAAACACAAAGTCTTTCCACATACTTGGGCCACTACCTATGGGACAGACCACACACAAATATTTATAAAATAACAGTATTGGGAGTTTTGCTCCCCCCTTCTTCCTCTCTTATTCCCTCCATTTTTTCTTTTTTTTTATTGTTAGTTATTGACAATCTGGTAACTTGTTATCTGTTAACCCAAACAGTATAGTATCAACTTTTAAACTCAATCAACTCTTTACCAAGTAAAACAAAACAAAACAAAAACACAAAAAGCTCTCTATCAACATAAGAGATAGAAATTTAAAGTTCCTGACAGGTAGTTTTCATACTAATCTGATCATACTAATTCTGAACCTTGAAAACCAGTTTTCTGTGATAATCAAAAGTAGATTTTATAAAGTTCTCAGTCTATTTATGAACTACTTTTGTTATAAATGACCAGGCTAAGACAAAATACACTTTCCAATGAAATACTTAACCAAACTTGTGTGCAAATCTAGCTGCTGAAAAGGTCAAAAGTATCCCTACTGTAAAGTTAAGGCAGAATTAAAAAATAAATAAATAAATGAGACCTTTGCTGAAACTGACGTCAAATGAAGGTACACATGACTTTATTCCCTTGGAAAACAAAATCCTAATTGTGTAAGATCCCAAGCATATCAGGTAAGGGAAACTCAACACAGTGGTGGAGATAAATGGAATTACCTTCCACTGTATTTAACAGCCCATTTTACTTGACAATTTCAGTGAAGAAAGAGAATTAGGATTAGGAAAATTCTATAACCAATTGCTTGTCTGAAGTTTATGTGACATATCTCTTCTCCAGATAATCACAGAGCAGAGCACACTGACAGTGTTCTTTCCCTTGATAGCCATTAGAACAGTTTAGAAGCAAATGAGAAACATTAAGTTCTTTGCAATATTTGTATTACTTTTGTTTGTCATTGAGACTCCTAGAGACACAAAGATTAGATACTCAGTAAATTCTCTGGAGCAATACTTTAAAGAGTAGATCTAAAGACAAACCAAAACCCATTTTTGAGAAAATGAACCTCAGTCGAGTTGTCTAGTTCAAATGAAAAATTGCTTATAGAATTCTTCCCCCAGAGAACTCCATCTTTTCATTATTCTCCTGAATACCAGTTATTTTTAAATATTAAAATGTTATTTATAAAAGTTAAGTGCCTGTAGCTTTAAGACTTTTTGAAAAAGCTTATTTTGAAGCTTGTGATGCTTTGGAAAGACACAAGCTAAACAAGCTACTGGTTTTAGACTACTTTACAACTTTCTGGGATAATATCTACTATCATGCCAAGAAATTCTATATAACTCAAGCCAAAGAGCCTTAAATATGTTTATAGCAGGGCCTCAATATAATCTTATAGAGAAATAGAAAGGAAAAAATTTTAAATGTCACTGCCAAGTGTGATGGTGCACACCTGTAATCCCAGCACTCAGGAAACTGAAGCAAGAGAATCACTCCATGTTCAAGGCCAACCTGTGCTATATAGTGAGAAGGCCACCCTGAACTACAAAGCAAGCCTTTGCCTTAAAAAGACAAAATAATCATGAGGTTGACCTTCAATAAACTTCTCTACTTAAAATTCTTAATAGCAGCTTCTATACAAAAACAGACATCTTCTATATTACCAATTCATACTTTTAAATTAAAAGCTAATAGTTTACTACATAATCAGAAATACTTCACAATTCAACTCAATAAAAAATATATGCTAACCTTATTAGAAAACTAATATTTTTCTGTATAAACTATTAATATGCAGATCTTGATTTAAAAACACTTCATGTTTCATTCATAATTACCATCACATCCTGGCAAAATCAAGGATTAACCTAGGTATTATGAAATGAGAATTTGCAAGTCACTAAACTTTTATTTCATACCCATTTATTATTCAGAAAAAAAAGAAGATACTAATTTTTTTTTTTTTTTTTTTTTTTTTTTTTTTTTTTTTGGTCTTTTTGAGACAGGGTCTCACTATGCAGTTCAGGCTGGCCTTAAGCTCACTTTGTAGCTCAGGCTGGTCTCGAACTCACACGACAATCCTCCTGCCTCAGCCTCCCGAGTGCTGGGATTACAGGCATGCACCACCACGCCCGGCCAAGATACTAATTTTTATCAAGACTCCTAAAGGCTTCTGCTTAATCCTTCAACACAGTAAGACACAATCATTAAAGAAACAAAGACAACTAACCATACTGATTCCCTTTTCTTATAATCCCTCTAAAAAAATTCCAGCTCATTAGCCAACTTGCAGATGACAATGATAAAAGAAGAAAACTACTCAAAAACTCTATGCAAACTCAAGAAGCCAAATTTTATCTGCAAATCCAGGAAAATAGAAAGGGAATTTACAATTCATACTCCACAATTAAAAATAGATTATTACAGGCTTAGGATCCTTACTTGAAATGCTTAGGAACAGAAAAATGTGAATTTCAGAGTTTGAACTTTTGAACATTTATACAAATTCCACAGGCTGAATATCCTAATCTGAAAATAATACTAGATCTTCCAATTAGAAATAAGTCAACCTTTTTTCTTTCTTTTTTAATGTATTTCGCACAGGGTCTCTCACTACATAGCTCAGTGATCCTGCTGTTTTCAGCCTCCCCAAAGCTGGGAATATAGGCACAGGCCACCACGCTGGGTCCTGGAGGCCAGTTCAGGACACTTGGGGACAGGGCCAGCACAGCATGTGGTGTTGGGGATCAAACCCTGGTCCCTACATTTGCTTAAGCAGGCATTTAGTCTGCTGACCTATCTCACCAGCCTTACTCAACCTTTTTATAAATGAGACTATGGAGAATATTATGAATAATACTATAAACCTATTGTACTAATTGTAGTATACTCCAAGCCATAACGGGTTCTATCAATTGAAGGAAAATAACTGAAAAAGTTACCTTTCTCATAAACTTTCTGACAATGTGTTATCACAATGCCCTAGACCCAAAAGATGCCTTTCAAGAATATTATTCAAAATTAAAATCTGTTTTTAAAACATTATACAGTTATTGTCATATTAAACCTTTAGAAAACATATCAAGGCATTTCAAAAACATCAAAACGTGTCCCAACCAGGGCTGGCCAGATAGTTCAGCAGATTAAAACATCTGCTTAGGCATAGACTGGGCATGGTGGTGTGCACCTGTAGTCCCAGCACTTGGAAACCTGAAAACAGGAGGATCACTACAAATTCAATCTGTGTAATGAGACCCTACAGATCCTGTACTATATATATATATATATATATATATATATATATATACACACACACACACACACACAAAAGAATAAAAATTAAAAGCACATGTCCCAAATGACCAGTTTAGCAATCTAATCTGTTCAAGTATACACAAGATAACTATAGCTACATCTTGCCAATATTTCGACCTTATCTACTACTCTGGCTGATACTATGTATGACACAATTTCTAATGACTGAAAAGACTAAGCTTAGGTGAGTTTCTGACAAAATTATGACAAGAGTCATTGGAACATAACACTTTCTACTCATATCAGAGTCAACTACATATACCTTTAAAGATCGGCATGGATTCAAACAAGTCCTTAAAAACCTAACCAAATTACCAGTTTGGTAGTTTAAATGCAACTTTAATCTTCATGCATGTGTCATTATATCACTGTAATATAAATCAAGTCTTTTTGTTATTGCAATGTCTTTCTGCTCACTTTTTTTTTCTTCTGTTCACTTTTTGAGAAGGAATTTTCTTTTTTTTTTTTGGCTGGCTCAGGTTGCCTTAATGGCAGGTGTGGGGATGAATGGAGGTATCCTGTATCTGACTGTGTTTGCATAAGCAGGCACTTAAAGAACTGAGCTAACTGGCAGGACCCTCTGTACACTTTTTGGAAATATGAGTTCCTTTAAAAACATTTTTCCTTACTCATTAGCACAAAACTCATTGAGTGTCTTCCCAATCAAATGCCATACATTTGCTATCTTTTTCCAGACACTTGAGGTGAAGCAAAAACTGACATATTGCACATCAAGTATTGTATTTTGGACCCATTCCCATTACGGAGGGAGTATACTGAAATAGCTAATGTGGGGTTTCTCAACCTCAGCACTACTGATATTTTGGACTAGACAAGTCTTCACTGTGGTAGGCTGACTTTTGCACTTTAGGATATTTATAATCATCCCTGTTCTCCATCTACTACCTACCAGCAGTGCATACTCCCTACTTAAAATTTTTTCAGCAAAGAGTACCTTTACATACTCTTTTGTGAAGCAAAAAAGCTCCTAGCTGAAAATCATTAGGCTAATGAGTAAGAGCAGAGGCCGTACATAATTGTATTCAATTTGGCTTGGCTTTGGCAGTCTGAGCTGAAAGACTATGCCTAAAGTAGCCACTGTCCTTTCAGCTCAGTTCAGCAGGAATAAGTAGAAAAAGATTTAAACCAATGAGATCAATCTAATCTCAGCCTCTACCAATATAACCTCAGTAAACATACACATCTATGATTAAAGAAATAAAAGGTTATTAAGCCAATAAGTTGTAGGTGTTTATTATATGGCAACTATTGCTAAGTTCAGACAATAAGGAGGTTAACAGCTTGGCGGGGTGTGGTGGCACTTGTAATCCCAGCACTGGGAGGCAGAGGATCACTGCAAGTTCAAGATCAGCCTGGGCTATAAAGTGAGTTTAAGGTCAGCCTGAACTAAACTGCATAGTGAGACTATATCTCAAAAAGATCAAAAAAAAAAAAAAAAAAAGAAAGAAAAGGAAAGGTGAGGAGAAAGGAAGGGAGGGGAAGACAAAAAAAGGTAAGACAGAATCCAAAACCTAGGCTGTTGGGCTGGGGAGATAACTTGGAGGTCTAAATGCCTGCCTGGCAAGCACCAAAGACGCAGGTTTGTTTCCAGTACTGCATGCCAGTTCAGAACCCAGGCATGCCAGAACCCTACCCCCTGCGCCTTGTGGGCCACCAAAATGGACCACCAGTGCTGGGGAAGCTGAGACAGGAGGATCATTACAAGTCTGAGCTGCGTAGCCAGGCCCTGCACTGAACGAACAAAATAAATTTTTTTTAAATCTAGGCAAGCTGAAAACTCCATCATCTGTATGTTGACTGTATAATTTTCTTTTAACCAAACTGATTCATGTTCTCACTCAAGAGACTGAGCTTGGTGACAGAAAAATGCAATAAAATCCTGTCATTTTAGTATAAATATTAATAAATATGAATTTTGTGGGGTTTGGTATACCTTTAAAAACTCCTTTTTATAACACTAAGCCAATGGCTCAAAAACATTGCAAAAAACATATAGCATAATCTGTTTTTCCAGACTCAATCCATGGCTTTCTTCTTGTTATCAGTCCCACAGTTCTACACTGACAATTCCCAAATACTATCTCCATTTCAGAGATGTGACACAGTACTTGCTTAGCATGTGCAAGGCCGACTTGGATCCCCAACTTCACAAAAAAGAAAGATAGTAATTGTAAAACAAAAATTTAAATATTACACTCAACTTAATGCTGACTTCTGTAAGTGGCCAAGTGCAAATGAAAAGTCAAGTTTTTTTTTAAGCTTAGTAATATCTGAAAAAATAGGTTCCATATAATATATGAACAGCAAATATCTACTGTGCATTCACCACTTATCAGATACTATTTTAAATCCTAGGAATATGGCTCTGGGGGGGAATGGGACAGAAGAAAGGGGGCACAAGGAAGAGAGGGGAGAAAGAAGAGGAAAAGGGAGAGGGGACAGGGAGTTCCCTATCCTTGAAGTTCTTAACATGCAGCACTTAATATGGCTTTTTTTTCATATATTAAACTCATTTAGTCTTTATAACACTGTAAGAATACCTAATTATTTCCATCTCCATTGTAGAGATGAGGAAATTGGAAACCAGGAAGAAACTATAACTGGCCAAAAAGTCAACAAAACAAATAAAAGGGCTAGCTACTCTGGGGTTTGAGCTCATACTTTTGAACCTTATACTGCATATCCCATCTGAAGTTTTAGATAAACTCACAAAATTAAGCTTTCATACAAACAAAAAGGAAGTAAAGTATACAGAGCTGAACATCAAGTGATAAAAACATTGGGAGTACTATATGTAAATATTGTAGCCAATGTTTTTCATAATTCTAAAGTAAGTATCACCCATAGTACCAAAATCTGAAGCCCTAGTTTCATTTTACTTTTAAAAAGTTAATTTCCTCATATATTCCACAAGTTTCCACTTCGTATTCATTTACAGCCTCAAAGAAAAACTCAGGGCCAGCCAGATAGCTCAGTGAATTAAAGTGCCTACTTAGGCAGACTAAGGGGTTGGAGAACCCGCCCCCAGGGAACAGAGACAGTGATTGAGACTGAGTAAGGTGGTGGGCTCCTGTAATCCTAGCTCCTGGGAAGCTGAAAATAGGAAAATCACTAGAAGTCTGACCACTGTAGTAAAACCTTGTAGACCCTGAAATACAAAATAAAAAGAAAGAAAAACTCAGTAACTATGTGCAGGGTTTAACTCTGCTACATTTAAATGCTTAATACTAAGTCATTAAAAATTTTGTTAAAAACTTATATGAAAGATTAAACAAACTTATCTGGAAGATTTAAAATTATTCTGTACCTACTCCAACAAATTACAAATAATTTAAAACATTTTGTTGAAACAGACATTTTGGAATGTCAAAAAGGGTTATTCCACAATGCAAATTAACAACTACAAATGTATATTTATTTCCTGACTGTCTGCTTCTGCCTGTGAAATGCCTATGTCACAACAACATGGACATTACTAACTTTTTACCACTCCATACACCTCTTGAAACAATCCCTGGAAAAGTGGTAATTTACATGATCACTTTTGATCAGTAATGGGAAATATTTTAGAGAAGTGTGCAAATTGCAACCCAAAACCCATTTATTTATGCCAACACTACAATTAAACCTGAATACTGAAGTTATAGTTTAGGAAAAAAAAAATACATTAACATCTTTTCTCTTAAAAGAACATGTGCCACAGATTTGCTACCCATGACCTAGATGATAGCCTAGATGTTGCCTAGATGTTAGCCTATTATCAAAATAATAAAAGCAAATTTACAGTAGAAGTTCTCAAACTGAAGCATATATCAGAATCATCTACAAAGATATAAATTAGGGCTGATTTATAAAATTAATTCAGTTAAGCACATTTGCCTAGCATATGCAAACCCTAGGATCAATCCCTAACACCAAAGAAGTGGGGATGGGGAGCCCCACAGAAGAGTGGGGCTGACAGAATCTCAAACCATTGGCTCTGACTTAACTAGTACAGGACAGGGATTTAACCGTTACACATTAACTCTGAGAATAAAGTTTCACTCCAATATTGTCAATTACTCTTGCCGGTATGATATTTTCTTTTTAAGAGATGGAACCAGAAAAATCTAAGTTATATTCCATTAAAGTTTCATGATCTTGCATAGTTCATGTTAATAATGATTGCTAATAAGCAGAAGGGTAGGAGAAAATGAAAAACCAGTAGATTCCAACTAGCACAGTTGCTCCCATTACAATTTCCTATCTCTATAAATAAATCCAAGAACAAGGGTGAGACTATAGGGGTCCCTTACCATTTATGGCAGATAATCTTACTTACCTCCATAGTCATAGCATACTGGACCAAAGCATACTTTTTAAGAATCTACAAAATTGGGCAGTGGAGATTAGCTCAGCAGTCTAAGCACCTGCCTAGGCAAGCACTCAAAGACCTGGGTTCGATCTCTGATACCACACACCATGCTGGCCACCAAGACCAGGCAGCCAATGCACAGTAATCCCAGTGCTGGGGAGGCTGATTTAGAAGAATCATTATGAGTCTGAGCTGCATAGTGAGACCCTGTGCCAAATACATAAAATTTTTAAATAGTATCTGAAAAATAAAGTCTAGGAGGCACTAATTTTTACCAAGATATGTGGACACCAAGGGTCTACAAGAAGGGCCATAAAATTTTACTTCTTAAATTCTCAGAGAAGCAAAGAACCAGCCAATGCTCTTGTCTCACATGAAGTTTTTGCTCTCCAAAATATGTTTGCACTGCCCAATTATCTTCTAACAAACTTCATTTACTTCTATATTCAAAACCTGTATTTTATATATATATGTGTATATATATATATATATATATATATATATATATACACACACACATACATACATACATATATATATATATATACATATATATGTAAAATATGCAAGCTTTACAGACAGCTGTCCTGGAAAGAGAAAATGTAAAATAACAAATACCAAAGGTTTCTTTCCTATTATTTCAACTTAAGATGTATACTCCTTATCTACAGATTAGTCCACATAAGTAATCTTTTTGTTCTTTTCTTTTTTGAGACAGGGTCTTGTTATATAATTCAGGTTGGCCTTGAATTCATTAAGTAAGCTGAGGCTGGCCTCTAACTTGCAGCAACCCTCCAACTGCAACGCCCTGAGTACTGAAATTACAGTTATGTATCACCAAACCTGGCTCATCATTTTTAACATACCAATTTCTTCTTTCATTTATAATCAGAAAACTCTTTACAACCTCACAAGAAGTCATTTTCATTTGTATTCAATAGGTCCTGGAAGACTATTACGTGTCAATATTAAGGGGGTTACAGCATCAAATAATAAAGGCTATGTTCTTCTTTTATGTATCTTATGTTCTCCTGGAAAGATATAGAAAATTAAATAGGAAAAATAATAAATAACAAACACTATTATGGGGGAGGGGGAGACTTGTGTGAAACAATGAGTAACCAGATGACTTTTACATAAAATGAGTAGGGATGTCTCTCTAAATTTTTAAGGAGCCGGGCATGGTGGCGCAGGCCTGTAATCCCAGCACTCGGGAGGCTGAGGCAGGAGGATTGTTGTGAGTTCGAGACCAGCCTGAGCTACAAAGTGAGCTTAAGGTCAGCCTGAACTGCATAGTGAGACCCTGTCTCAAAAAGACAAAAAAAAAAAAAAAAAAAAATTTTTAAGGACAAGAAGAAGTCATCCAGGAAAGATCAGGGTACAACTAATGAAAAAGGTTTTTGTGGCTTGAAACAGATTTCAATTGTTTCAAAAGTCAAAAGGAGGCTAATGTGACAACAATGTACTACTATAAAGAAAAGGAACACTTTATGATGAAGTCAGACAAATAGAATAGACCACTACATCATAAAGAACTTTGTAACAAAAAGCAAAGAGTTCAGATTTGTTTAGAAATCAATTTGTATAGGACAAGGACAGTATTTAGAAGAAGATGCTGATATAGAATAGTTGAGCAATGAACTAACATGGAGGATTAGATAAGAAATAGCATTTTTACGGAAATTTTAAAGCTGAAAGAAAATTATAATCCAAAAAACTTTTTTCAAAAAGGAAGGATTATAAGGTCCAAACTGTGTGGCATCTCTGAAGTCAGAGTAAAGAGGAGTTGAACACTGTGCTCTTTAACATCCATGCCAAAGTTCCTTCTACAATTTCTGCCCTTAGTTTGAAATCCAAATCAGTTTTTACCATGAGCATTTAAAAAATGACACAATAGGCCTGGGACATAGCTTAGTGGAATAAGTGCTTGGTTGGTAAGTACAAGGTCCTGAGTTCAATCCCTGGTACCATAAAAAACAAAACATGGTAATTGTCTAAAATAAATAAAAATTAAAAGGACAAAATAACATCAAATGGAAATGCATGTAGGAAAATAATATCAAATTATCCACATTTTCAGTTCATGTCAACCTTTTATTGTAGCTAATACCACTTAAATATTTACCATCAAATTTATTCATACAGTATGTGAAGCAGAAAAACAATGTTGAATAAACAAAATATACTTACATCTGGGTATTCTTTTACAGGCACATAAAGTTTCTCTTGTAACTGAACAATAGGTCCCACAGCATCAGGCAATTCTGCACTCCTTTTTTCTGTACTGCCATTTAATGTGTCATTGTACATGTCTTTCCGTACTCTGCTAATTTCTGTTGAAAGTAAAAATTTTAAATGTGTTAGGCAAAACAAATGTATTCTTGTCAATCCAAGAAAAAAAATTAGAAAAACAAAAAAGAGGGCAGGGAAAAGGTCATCAATGAAGTGATAAAACTACGATAAGTATAAAAACTCCCAAGGAAAAAAAATAGTTGATTTTTTTCTGGACTAAGTCCACATTTAACAGAATGGCAGCCTTAATTTACACCATAAATCACATTTATACAACAATAATACAATTTAGTAACTTCAGAAATTGAACTCTTAAACACTGCAACATGGATGTATTTTACCTAGTTTTTCTATACTTAAATAAGTATCTCATTCCAAGTGATAGCTTTTAGTCACCTACCATAAGAATATCTGTTAAAATGTACACTAAAGGATCCTTTATGCTCCAGAAATAATCTGAATGAGATTTAAAGTAGCCCACTTCATAGACACTTCAGTGTCTTTAAAATATTCAAAACACCCAATAGACAATAGGTTGCAAGTTTTGTAGAAATTCAATACATAAATGCAAGAAATCTCCAGCACAGCTGGAGAGACAGCTCAGTAGCATAAGCACCTTGACAAGCAAGCATAAAGGTCCTGACCTTGATCACCAGTACCGCCCCACCCCCCACAAAAAAAGAACAAAGGTATTAGGAAAAGTTAAGGAAGATCTGAATGGTCCCAAAGAAAAACTATATTCAAAAGGCAAGGAAAACAAGATCTAAATCAAGGAACAGAGGTAAACAGGACTACAGAAGAGAAGTCATACAAATAGAAGAAAAGTCATAGTAGCCAAGGTGATCAGTAGTATCAAGTATTATGGAAATATAAGGTAAAGAACTCAAAATGGGACCTTAGATTTGACCACAAATGTATTACTCATCAAAGTAGCTTCCAGAGAAAAAAATGAAAATCAAATTACACTGGATTAATGAATCAAATATATGTAAGTAAAGATCAATG
Source organism: Ctenomys sociabilis (assembly GCA_004027165.1). Lineage (NCBI taxonomy): Eukaryota > Metazoa > Chordata > Mammalia > Rodentia > Ctenomyidae > Ctenomys > Ctenomys sociabilis. Next base: position 55,000 of record PVKA01000346.1, read on the forward strand.
ACTTTAAGTATATTTCTTTTAAAAGGAAGGATTTTAATGACTTAAGTCCTATAAAGAACATGAATTAAGGCTTCAAAAGTTAGTAAGCTTCTATGTACTAGAGTATTTTCTCCTATTGGAACACACTGTCTAGTAAGAGTTGTCATTACTGTCCTACAATTAGTTGAATGCCTATCAAACTTATCTTCATCCTGGGCCAGGGAGATGGCTCAGTAGAATAAGTGTTTCCCCTGGCAAGCACAAGGGCCTGAGTTCAATCCCTAGTTCTCCCAAAAAACAAACAAAAAAAACTTATCTTCATCCTATAGATTTGTCCTTCTTAGGAAAAAGGCTTGCATTCACATTTTTTTCTTAAATTTAAAAATATTTTTAAAGTATATCTTATCTCTCCTAAAGTGGAATTTCAAGTTGTTGATATTAAGGAACTATCAAATATGATTATACAGTTTAATTTTCCTATTTAAATGAGTTTCAGTCAAAGAATACCCAACATGGAAAAAAGGCTTGATCAAAGACCAAGCATAAAATCTATTTTAGTTTTTCAGTACTGGGGATCAAACCCAGGTCCTTGCACTTGCCAGGCAGGCACTTAGACTGCTGAGCAATCTCCCTAGTCCTAACCAAGTACAAAATCTTAAACATTTAAAAACCTATACATTCTCTGCTTTTCTGACAGCAACATTCATTTTATTGTTTTATTTATAAAATAATAATTTGCTTCTCAAAGGCTACTAAATGTCTAGCCCACAAAAATCAAAGCAGAAAACCTTGGATTTTATTCTTTTTAAAGTTTATTTTATCCTTGTGTATTTTGAAATCTTCCCCAAAAAATCCCCATATCAAACTAATGTTTAGCTTAAACAAAGGACATTAGAAAAATACAATTAAAATTACACATATATCTTTTAGTCCAGATCAAGCATTTTTGCTATTATTGGTTAAATTTCTTTAGAAACTCTCCAATTCTTGTTATGAAATTAACATAGCAGAATATAAAGACAGGCAATAATGGTTTATAATGAAGAGATTAAATTTATTTATAAATACACACAAAAAATAAAATCCACTAGCATATAGAGAAAACTTCATTAGGAAAGAGGAATTTATACAAAGAACTGTAAGAATAATACAATATTTAACACTTTATTATAAGTAATCACAGTAGTTAAGCAGATCAAGATAAGGACATGATCTCAGATAAACAAATTTGCCAAACTTAGAAAAATAAAATGAATTATAAATGATAAAAATTCAAATGACATTTAAAATATGAATATATAAAACTAATATATGTAATATATATTTATATAATGCATCCATCCATCCAGTTAATTGATAGAATACAACTACCACTTAACTTGTAAGCATTTATTTATTCATTTCATAACTAAAATTTCTAAAAGTGGGCTTCTGTAACCCACTTTGTCCACAGTTCCTATAATTGCTCTTGGAACACAGTAGAAAGAATTGGTGGGCTGTAGACATTGCTGGGTAAAGAAGAGAAATGGGCTAGATTCTGGAGGATTGGTGCTATATAAGTCATGGTCTCAGCTCTCAGACACCTTTGTCTAACATGGGAGATTTGAGAAATATCTACCAAATGTTTTCAGTTTGTCAGATAACATCACGCAGGTTAGTAACAGGTCACAAATTACGTACAAGATAGTACCGAAGGGGAGGAAAAGATAACATAATTGTAATTCTCAAGGAATTTACAAATCTAGTTCATATGTATTTTAACCCACTGAGTACTACTACCTTTATGAACAGCACCATTCTAGCAGGGAAATTATTAGCAATTTCTAGTATGCTGCACTACTCCCTCAGAGGTCTGGTTCCAAGTCTATCAGTAACTCATTTTAGACAAGTCTCTTATTTAACCTCTCTGTACCTTATATAATCAAAACTCACTTACTGAATGATTCAAACTCAGTGCTTTCCAACGTTAGTATGCAAGAACCTCACTTATGATTTTTCCCCATAACTTCAGGTTCAAAACTTTCTATTACCTAACTCCTAGCAATCAGCTTCTGTTACAATATCACAACTAGAAGACAAATACATTTGGGGAATGCTCTCATCCTCCTCTTCCAAATTGTGGGCTCACAGGCAATCAGTTATCAAACAATAGTGTGTTCTTTTACTATACAGTATATATTTTGGTTGCATCATACATTATATTTCATAGCCTTTATCAACTTGCAGCAGTGGTTCAGAGACATGTAAGTTCACAATTATCAGTATGGAATTTTTCATACTGTAACTCAGATTCATTGTGTTAATTATACACATTACCTTGCATCTAAACGTTATCCTTATCAAACCAATTTGTTTTAGTATTTCTGAAATTTCTAAGTATTACATATTCATCTTACTAATAATCTCTAATACTAAAATTTCATCCACTGGCTCCATGCAACAACCTGGAAAGTTCTATCATATAATTCAAGAGTCCTCTAAACTATACACTTTTTTTATATCTTCCTAGTCACACAGCCACACTCTAATCTAAGTCCCTGATAATGTATAAAACTCACATAACATTCCATGATAGTGGATGAGAATGTGGACTAAGGTTGTCTTATTTCAAACTTTCCACCTTCTGTGTGGTGTAAAAATACTTTTACTTCATTGGCAAGCACAACATACTGCTAATATCTTGCTGTAGGTGTTAAGACAAGCCTTCACCAGTTCTTATCTCCACAACTGCTCATTTAGACTTCAGAGGAAGATTTAAAATCTTGCATTTATACCTTCAGACTGATGTTAATCAGCTGACATTCGTTAGGGTTATTTTGGGTCAAGAATCTTAACTGCAATTTCATAAAGCAAGCATTTCATACCCTAAATACAAAAATATTAGCATACAGTGACTAAACACATTATGAAATCTCAAATTACAATGATTCCAGCTCCCTCTAGAACCACCAGCTTAGATACTAAAACCATGTCTACAGCCATACCACCCTGAACACACCAGATCTCGTAAGCTAAGCAGGGTCGGGCCTGGTTAGTACTTGAATGGGAGATACTAAAACCATGCATTCTGAAATCTTCAGGTAATTCCACTGAATTCAGAAAATTTTTCTGCTTGTAGGAATATGTTCATCTTTATATTATTTAAGATTTTTCTATTTCTGTATTTTCCTGAAAATATAGAAATTCAGTGAAAACCTTTTTTAAAATTTCAGTACTTGGGCTCAAGGTTGAGTTTTTTTTGTATTTTAGAGAAGGGTCTACAGGGTGTTCAGGGTCTCAAACCATGTCTCAAACTCATAGTGATCCACCTGTTTACAGCCTCCCAAGAGCCGGGATTACGAGTTGCGCCACCATATCCAGTCTCAGTTGCCATCTCAGTGCGCCACAAGGGGCAGGGCCGGCATGGTAGCCCTGGGGATCAAACCCCCGGCCTCTGCCTGCTTGCTAGCACTTTAATCTGCTGAGCTATTTGGCCAGCCCCAGTATTGAAAACTTGATTCAGTTATGCTTTCTACCTCCTCATCCTTTTCCAGTTTAATTACCTTGATTTATTTTCTTTCCCAACCTAAACCTCAATTGTCAGCTAACTCTGCTCCTAGGGAAGAGGGTAGATAGCCCCCTAACACTGTGTTCTTTGTGACTTGTTACTATTACACTGCTTAACTGAAGCTGTGTTCCTTATTCATAATTTATCCAACAATGGAACTAAGTAGTTTAAAAATCATTCATCTGTCTCATAACCACAGTTCATTTTCCATTGCAACTTGTATATGAACAACTTTTATGCAGCTCATCCTGTTCCCTTACAGTTTACAGAATTAACATATTAACTATCCAAACAATTACTCAGTTTTAAACTAGAACCATCAAGGATGGTATCAGAAGAGAGAAATAGAGGCACAGAAACATAAATTACAAAATGAAGCAATCCTTTCCCAAAATACATAGTGAAGGTATTTAAAAATTGAGTGATGCAATGTTCAAAGACTAGGTAAAGAAACAGTTCTATTTTACTTTTCAATTTAAGTCATTTTTCAATAAATTTAAGGAAAACAAAATATGAAAAATATTTACTCAATCAAAAACAAAGCCATGATATGAAAACAAAATGGATAAAAATTAGTTTCAGGTTTTTCAGCAATCCAAATTAAAAGAAAAACTTAAAATACTGGGGGAAAAAAATCATATGAACACATCTTACATTCAGTGCTGTGGTAGCAAATTCCAATTGTTTTGTTGGTTATGCTGATGTTACAGACAAGAATTTGGGCATCTATGTTTATTTGTGTTCACTAACTGAAATCCATAGAAGAATTATAATGTAATATAGATATAACCAAACTACAAAAAGGTACAAAAATGTTATAATTTCATTTGTTTGTGATGGTCTCTTTTTAAAATTTAACATTAGCCATAAATTGATTCTGGAAAAAAGCTATTTATAAATCTATATATACTTTCTTATACACTGTATACATTTTTACAGGGAAACCTAAAATAGTAGCTTTCACTATAAGTTTAAATGGATGCTATTTTCTCAACATCTCAGTTTACCTCTTGCTATCTATAAAAGTAATACACAAAAGAACAAAAAAAGTAAAATCTAGTTTTTTAGGTCTTAAATTAACAACAATTTTTACTTACATGATATGTATTACATCACAACAATGACATGTAGAGTCTATCAATACCTAAACAAAATTAGAAATTGGTTTATGGTGGCCAGTGAGATAGCTCAGCAGACTAAAAGTGCCTACTGAGGCAAGCTTAGGCAAATGCAGGGACCTGATTTGATCCCTGGCACCACATGCCATCCAGCCCCACCCCCAGGGTGGGCTGAGCCAGCCAGAGACCAGGCATAGTGGTGTACTCCTGTAATCCCAGCCCTGGGGAGGATGAAAGCAAGAGGATCACCACAAGTCCGAGCTGCGTAGTGAGACCCTGTAACAACCAAATAAAATTGCAAGCAAACAAGCAAGCAAGAGAAGAGAAATGAAATGAATTTAAATGAAATGAAATTGGTTACAGTCATTCGTACTCCAGCTAATATTTCTGTGGGGGTGGGGGTGGGAGTGGGGGGGTGGTACCAGGGACTGAACCCAGGGCCCCTCTACCAATGAACTACATACCCAATTTAAACCTCATTACTCTGCCTCCTTAGTAGCTAAATCAGATAGGTATGTCCCATCACATCTGGCTCCATCCAACTTTATAGGGTTTAATAGACTATTACCTGAAATAAACTCTTAAAATTCATCCTACGAAATGATGACTATGGAATGGGAAGTTAAAATAAAATAAAATAAAATAAACCAAACTTTGATTTATGCCTGGCATAATGTCATACTTATTGTGGAATATATACATATAGTTTTAGTAACAACTACAACAGAAGTCATTGCAGCTCTTCCTTTCCATCACTCCACTCTTTTTTTGTTTTGTTTTGTTTTGTTTTGTTTTGTCTGTCATTCCACTCTAACAGAACAGTTTTAACTCCAGATCTAGACTCTTAAAGTGATAATGCTGAATGAATACTGGTATACATAAAAAGTAAAATAGCCCATTAGAATAGAGCAAAACAGAAAAATGATTCCTCTAAAATAAATAAAATCCAACTTTTCCACTAGCATAGGCAATGAAACTGAATTAAATTTTGTTACAATTTCACAAGTTAGATACTTTTAGATTTGACTAGTTTTATATATGTCAAATGTCAAATATTAATTTAATAAAAATGTTGCCCTCTGGTCATTTAGTTCTTTAAAATACTCAAGAGAAGCCGGTCCTTATCTCTGTATAATATACATTGTATTAAAACTTAAAATGATGGGAAAGCTAGTTAAAAATCACTTGGCAATGTGTTAATGGAAAACCAACACATATCATCACAATCTAGAATAACACATAACACTTGAGAGTCTTGTAATTTCTATTAATCACTACCATAAACCCATTGGAAATCAACATCCAAGACACAGAGTATGAGACTAAATTATGTATTCCCATAGGTTCTGTTTTTTTTTTCAGGTGTAAATTTGTCAAAAATATTTTCCTAAGTTTTAACTTGCAATAGAAGTAATAGCAATAAATTATAATCTATTAAAAGCCATCTTCCTTATGAAATTCTAATTCATAAATGTAGTAGGCTCAAAAAATCACTATTAGAAAACAATAATAACTACTGCAGGCACAAATTCAATAGATGCTAAAATCTGTCACTAAAACTAAAATATAGGATATTCACAGTTTCAGTATTTCTCCCCTAAGATATTATTAATTGCATGAGGGGCAGAAATAGAAACTGTATGGTGGAGAGAACTGACAGACAACACTTTCACCATATGATTAAGTTAAAACATACTGTTTAGTCTGATGCCAGGCAACAGGCATGGCAGTGCTTTCCTGTACTCTTCACACTAAAAATACATAATTTCAATCCATTCATGAGACATGAAAAACTAAAGTTGAAGAATTTTTTCCGAAGTGTCAAAATCATGAAATGAATATACTTCTGCATTAGAAGAAACTAAGATCACCATTATGCTCAATATGGAATTCTAAATTAGATCTGCACCAAAAAGTGCATGAATAGGAAAATTAATAAAATTTAAATTTATTTCCATATTATTAGTACTGTACCAATGTCAAAAGTTTTTGCTTTAACCTCTGATGTTATTTATTTCAACACAGGGTGAGAAAAATAACTGCAAAAGAATTAAAGCTATGAAAAAATGTTATTTCTTTAGTCTCTTAAAAACCACAAATCAAAGGAAAATGCTCTCTTACCAATAAAACCAAGGAAATCAAAATCATTCAAAATGATCAGTCCTATAATTTAAATAACATTAAGATAAATTTTAACTATGTAAATATTTGCTTTTTAAAAATAAGCAATTAATACTAGTCACCCAAAATATAAAGCTTTTTTCCTTAAACGTGAGTGCATAATAAATCATTATTCTCTAACACTAGAAAATAATCAAGCAAGCAATTATAAGCTCAAATAGAAATGACTTGCCTTACAAAAGCTTTACAGATTTATAACTTTCCATTAGATTTTCTTTAATGTATGCTGTTAGGAAACACCCACTCTCTAAAACTGGCAGAAAGAATGTGGACAAAAGCCACAACCCATACACAATGATCTTTCTGTGAAAAATGAATCTTTTGTCAATAGTAGAAGATAAATCAAAGGCCTTGACTCTACACAACTGTATCTTGCTACTGCTTCCTACAGTATCTGTGTGCCTTCAGTATAAGTACCATGTGCTAACCAACTGCACCACTGGAGCTCCTCTGTGTGCCTTCAAAATTAACCTCTTGGTCTGTTTCCTCACTTGTAAAATGAGCAGGTTAGATGAGATCACATTTAAGGCTTCTTTGCAGGCTAAAACACTACCAATTAAGTCTATGTATTTTCTGTCCCTTTCCAGAAAACTCCATTCATTTTGAACTCATTCTGAACTGATAACCTATCGATAAGGGCTTTAAAATTCAGTGACCTATAGGGAATCACAGATTATTCCACCCTACTTCTTTCATGCATCTAAAATATTGGACACTAAGATTTACTTTAAATTATATCCTTGCATAACACTAAATCCTCACATGAACAGGTTTCTATAATTATATTTAGGTTAGTCCCTATGTCATCTCAAATGTTCAAGTTTGAGGGTTTTGAAAGGAATTTGGAAACACAGGTAATGGCACATGCCCATAATCCTAGCACTCTTGTGAGGCTGATACAGGGTGATTTTAAAAGCTTGAGCCATCATGGACAATTTAGCAAAACCCTGTTATAAATTTAAAAAGGAGCTGGAACTGGGACCATGCAAGACACTGGGTTCAATGGGCAGCAAGAGGGGAATAAATCAGAATAAAAATGAAACTAGCCTCCTAAAAATTTTTCATTTGTTTCCACAAGATTGACAAATAAGACTGCTTTTCCTAGTCAAAAATTTAATATTTAAATTATCTCATTCAATTATATTCCAAATTCCATCTAAAATGAATGAAGGAAAGGCTTAAGACTCATATATGTGAGCATCCCTTAATTCTACTAAAGTAAGTGAAGGGGAAGTAACATTTACTGGTAGCAGCAGCCCATATATAAGAAAAAACTTTCATAGTACAAAAAGCTAAAGAGGGTTTTTAAAACCATAATAAAGAGGTTGGAGAGATAGCTCAGCAGTCTAAGCACTGCCTGGTATGCTCAAGAACTGGGGTTCAATCGCTGTTACCACATGCCTTGTTGGTCATAGAAAACAGGCACTGTGGTGTATACCTATAATCCCAGCCCTGGGGAGGCTGAGATAGGAGGATCACTACAAGTCAGACTTATACATAGAGAGACCCTGTAACAAATAATTTTTTGAAAATCCATAATAAAAGAATTGTATGCAACAATACAAAAGGTCCTTTATACTCCTACCATCAAAACAGAATCAGAAAGAAAAATAAACTTCAACAAAAATACCTGTTTTGTTTTGTTTTTTGGTAGAACCAGGCATTGAACTCAAGCGCTTGCACTTGCCAGGGAAGTGCTTATTCTACTGAGCCATCTCCCCAGCCCCAACAAAAATATCTTATATACTGGCGCAGCAACCAATCCCAGGCATGCCATGCTGGCCCTGCCCCTAGGGCACACTGAGACTTGGTGCAGTGGTACACAGCTGTAATCCCAGAGTTTGGGTAGCAAAAAAAAAAAAAGATCAGTAGGAGTCTGATCTGTGTAGTAAAATCCTGTACTGAAATACATTTTTAAAAAATCTTAGTTCTATCTTTGTAATTAGAGCAACTTATTGTCCAGCCCCCCCAAATACAAAGTAATAGGAACATAAAACATTATCTAATGTTTAAATATTATGATCCTCTTTAACTAGTTGATTTATTTTACAAAGAATTAGATTTAGAAAAACTAATGCTGTCCTACCAGCAGACCTACACTTACTACTTTTCTTACTGGCTCCAAATATGCACATTTGAATTTCACATAACAATCTCTGAAGTACTTTTGATATAAGGCTTAAAATGCACATACAACATTGTTTTTTAGATCACATATATTTATTAAAGTGGGAGCAAATGCTATAAAAATTCACCAAAGCAACCTAACAAGAACTCTACTAAAGGGCGTATCAGTCCAACATTTTATACTCAGCTCCAAACATATATATTAATTCCTTTCTAAATCATTTGAATCCAAAATACATACAGCTGCTTTCTCGACAAATCAACATACTCAAAACTATAATTTTTCTCACAACTTGTTTGTCTGATCTCAGAAAATGGCACTTCATTTTCAGTTATATTCCATTCACCAACAAATGTTATACAGTCAACTTTCACAATAGATAGAATTTGTTTTCTTCTCCACCACTACCACCCAAATTCTAACCAAAAGTACTCCTTACCTACTAACCTACTCAAAATAACCTACCTGTTCTCTCCCTCTTCCCACCACTGCTCCTTTCTGTCTGTTTCTCTATTTTTTTCTAGAATCAGCCTGTTGAAATCCAGATGAAAGTCACTCCTCTGCTCAAAAGCCTCTAATGGAGGGTTTCCAAACATTTTGGTCTCAGGACTTCACTTTTCAGTTTAGGATCCCTAAGAGTTTGCACTCATGAGAAATCTCCCAATACTTGTGAGAATACTAGAAACTAAAATTCCAAAATTTTCTTTAGAAGAATATATCAGAAGTGATGGAAAGTGTTTTCCAACAAAATAGAGAAAGAAGCACTGTTCTGTCTTTTTGAAAATCCTTTTAATGTCCACTTTACTAGGCACAGCTAGATTTTCACACTCTCTTCTGACTCCAATCTATTGTAGTATCATACAGCACACATCCTTTAAATGCACTGTACACTCACTGTAATGATAGTGGGGGAAAAAAAGCACACCAGATATCCTTATCTTGAAGAGAATGACTTCACAGATTTTAAAAGGATGACCAGGACTACTTCGGACAACTACTACAAAAATGATTTTTCCCTACTCAGTCACTAAAAAGTCCAGATCCTGACAAACATCTACAAGCAACAAACACAGATCCTCCCCTCTTACCTTTTCTACCTATTATCCTAACCAACCTACCTATCATGCCTCACTCACAACTGAGCCACACAAAAAACTGGTACCTTTAAGGTTTTACATTGATTCTCATCTTCCCTTGAAAAGCTATGCCCCCCCCCAAAAAAAAACAGTATATGGCTCAAATGATCACTTCTTTCAAGTCTTTGATTCAGTGTCAGTTTCTCAAGGAAACTTACTGACATATTTAAAAGTGCAACTTGCCCCAACCCATTAAAATAGTGCAGAACCTTTTATTCTTGTTCAACCATAACTAATGCTGCCTGATATTCTACATACTTTCTTTTGGCTTAATGTTCTCCACATTAAAACATGAATTCTGGAAGGGCCATTGCCTTTGTTTTTGTCTTATGTTACGTTTCTAACATCTATATCCATGGTGAATACACCTTTTAAAAAGTGTTACTAAAACTATTAGCACAAAAAACATGCAAAAGCTGCAAAAATTCTTGAAACTTCACTCACATCAATAAGGTTGTTTTTTTGCTTGACACCTCTATTAGTTTACTGGCCTTCCTTTTAAGGTAGCAAATTCACTGTGCTTCTAAAAATGAATTGATCATTTCTACATTTAAGAGATTTAGAACATTCTGCTAGTAACACAGATTCTTCATATCAATGCTAAATTCCTCTAATGTATTTAGGTCAGATGGAAAGACAAACAGGATATATAAAACTAGTCTTTGTTATAAAAAAGCTAATCTGTAAGAAGAAACTGCCCCTTATCAATATTACAACAGAGATTATAATAATGTGTTACTCTTGCCTTTCTTCAGAATCTTTACATATATGGCAAAGTCTTAATCATTCCTATACTACTTAATTAAGCATGTTAAAGATACAATAAAATATTTTCCATTTCCTAAAGATATAAAGAATAAAACAGAACTGGCCTGAATATTTTTTTCAGATATCTTGAGAATCCCCTTGATACAGTATGCATTTAACAAATATATACCATTATTGACAACACATCTCACACTGACCAAAGCCCTAGAGATAGAATACTGTGAGCTATAGACAGGGTCCCCATTTTCTACAACCCCTATTTTTTTCATGAGAAGCAAAAATAATAGCTGAAACAATACCCCATAATGGCCTGTCAAAGTGCTGCAATGTGTTTCATAATGTAAAATAATTATGCCCTTTACTAAATTTCTACTCCTCATAATCATCCTAAAAGAGAATCTAAAAGGTTATTTAATGTTAAAAATACATTAGTAGTCATCGGTTAAGAGATGGACATTCTTAGAATTAACTTCCAGAACAAACTAACTTCACAGATGGGAAACTGAACTCAGATTCAGTAAGAGTTCCTACCTCATTTGGACTTGTGTGCTTCAGACTAAGCAGGCACATGTACAAAATTCCCCATGCAAGTAAGCTCACCAGGACACTGCACAGGAGGCATCTCTGTAGGACACACCTTAAAATGAACTTCCTTTGTAATTATAATATTCAGCTCTCTCTTTCCGTCCCTGTCTATGAGCCAAACTCTTCCTAGAGATGGAATAACATGTCATAAAAACATGACACAGTTCAGTGGTGATGGTACTATCAGCATACAATCAAGACAGGCAGAATATCCTCCAATTCAAGATTCAGAGTTATGGCATCTAATTTCCTCAGAAGACTCTCTTGGAGGCAATAGCTTTTATTATTATAATGTAGCAAGAGAAATTTCTTTACAGGTATTATCTTCATTTTGTAGTCAGGCAATTCAAACATGGTGAGTAATTTCTGTTACCTAAAATCACGTAATTCTCAAGTGAAATTCATAATTCAAACTTAGGCCTGTACCCCAAAAGGCTGTTTCCTTTCATTAAACATAGCATGTACAGGATTATTAGTACATTTTCACAATTAAATGTGTCTACTGCTGAAGCAAGTGGCCATTAACAGTGGAGAAAGCAGTAACAGATAAACAGAAAATGATAATGAAAAGTAGAACTGAAGTTAAAGAGGAAAATAAAAGTGGAGCAAATAACAGTAAAATAGTATTCAAATTAAACCTATAATGAAATATGAGAGAATCTCATCTAAGCTCTATAAAAACTGTATTCTTCAAAGTCATGTATTTCACCATGCATATGCTTTTCTAAGAACATCAAAGATTATTCTAGAGCTGAATTTCTGAAATGGGTATAGTAAGTTCTTTTCAATAAATATTTGTATATTATCTGGGACAAAACAGGTGCTCAAGAATCTGTTATTATCAATTAAATAATTCCTATATTCTTATGATATCAACTATTGTGCTGGGAAAACACTGGTAAGCAACACATGGCCTCTGCCATAATGGTTCTTGGAGAGGTATGAACCAGCGTCTACATATACACATTAGTAGGATAGAGAAGATAGGTATGGCCTAATATTCTAGACACCTAGATTTGAGCACTACACAAAGAATCTCTGAAGAGTCATTCATAGCTCTGTAACTTCATTTGGTTCCTACACTAAGAAAAACCAAAATTGTAAACACTTAAAACCCTCACTTTCAAAACAACTCTCACTTTCAGGTACCTTTTTCTTTTTTTCTGTATTTAGGACTGGACTTACAGGGTCTTACCATGTAGATCGGACTCATAATTCTCCTGTTTTCAGACTTCCAAGTGCTGGAATTACAGGCACATGCCATCATGCCCAGTTTCAATTGTTGTCTCAGTGTACCCGTGGGCGGGGCCAACATGGCACACATCAGGGCTCGAATCTGACTACCGCCCTCTGCCTAAGCAGGTGCTTTAGTCTGCTGAGCTATCAGGCCAGCTCTCAGGTACCTTTTTCAAGCTTTAGTTTTCTAATTCCTGATCTCATCTTTGCACTGGACTCATATTTTAAATAAGACTATTATTATCCAGGAAAGCAGTTCTATATTTCTTGCTCAAGACAATTTGTTGTTTATTCACACGTCTCAAAGATAGAAGCTCAACAAAAAATTGTGTATTTTATTAGATTACCACAATAAAGTTTAGATATGAGTTGCCAAGTTAGTTGTTCCTTAGAGCCAATATAAATTTTTTACAGCATGAAGTTCAAAATGAACAGAATTACTAAGAACAAAGATCTGTCTTCACTGAGGACTGTCTTTGTAAGGCAAAGGAAAATTACTGGTATGAAACAGAAACTCATTTAAAACATTGTTTTAAACAACACTCTACTACCCCATCTCAATGAAGCTGTAAAAAATAAACTCCAGTCACTGACATGAATTAAGGAAAAATATCTTCCTAGTGGTAATTTCAAGCCAAGCACACCTCATAAAAACTAAGCAGATTAGCACAACAAGTGATACCATATTTATATGGCTAATTTCATAGACAACAAAGCAGTAGACACTAAAAAAAATGACACCATCAAACAAACTATCTATTTACAGTCAACAGGCTTCCTTAAACCCACAATTACAATAAACTAAAGATAACATGATATAATATACATATTAGGATAGGAGAGATGAAATACGACTGCACTATCAGTTCACAAGTTAGATAAAATTTTACTTAAAAAATTTTTTTTACAGTTGGGGAGATAGCTCAGTAGAATAAGGACTTGTCTGGCAAGCGCAAGGTCCTAAGTTCAATCCTCGGTACCGTAAAAAAAAAAAAAAAAATTTTAAAACGGATGGAGGCCAGAAAGATAGCTGAATGGTCTAAAGCACCTGCTTAGGCAGACTTAGGTAAGCACAGGGACCGTGGTTCAATCCCCACCCTCAGAGTGTGCTGAGCTTGCCACACACACAAAAAAAAGATGGTGATAGTATTTCCATGTAGATGGTGATATATTTAATCCATATAAATATAAATATATGAATAAAATACTATTGCTGATCAATATCATTATAAATGATGTAAGCTTATACATTCTGGAAATTACTAGTATTCTGACAACTCTAAAAGCAGAGTTGGTAAGGGTAGAATATCCCTTACCAAATACACCAAGGAGCACAAATGTTTCAGGTTTAGACTGTCTTTAGATTGTGGAATATTTGCATAAACACATTACACTGAAGTAATGTTTAAAGATGAAATTAATTTGTTTTATATTATCTTATACAGATAGCCTCAACATAATTTCACTTAATTTTTTATTGTGGTCCATCACACAAATCAAGTATGGAACTTCTTCAATTAAGGAACCTTAGCCCTCAAACTTTTGGATTTTGGAACATTTCTGCATTCATGCATGTACTGATCTGGTTAATGTCTTATATCTGAAGCCTGAAAGTGGCCTTTTCCCAGATTCTATAAAGATAAAAAAAAAAAATCTATAAGCCATACTTACACCAAAAGCTCTTTGCAAATAAGTGATCATTAAGAGAAAGGTAAAGGTAGAATGTAGCAAGAACACAAATATAAATTTTTCCAACTCATTTTTTACTAAGTTCCACAAAATCTTACAAAATCTTAAACTAGAAACCCCACAGGCACAGAGTATTAAAAATTACTCTTGAACACTTGGGGCAAAAGGTTTCTTACAGCACTTTTTCTACAACATGGTCTTTTTAAAAAGGTCATAGTTTATGCTCAAAAAGCTGACTTTAACCAGTCATCTGGAATGTGAAATTATTATAACGTCAAATAAATTTGAAGAAAGGAGGAGTTTGAAGAAAACACTCTATGTCGTAATGCATACCTCATAACTTTCTAATGTATATTTGTATAACCTTATAAGGTATATTTCCAAGATAATAATTCAAAACCTTGAAAGTTATCTAACAAAAGCAAACAGAACTACTGAAAAGCATCACCTATTCATATTGCCATTTTGAATCTGTATTACTGTGATCACCTTCCTCACTTTACACCACTTTGACAATACTATAATCTTGAGTTAATTGGGTGATAAAAGACTATTTAAACAAATGATTCACAACAGACTCTGACATAATCATGAACTAAATTATAGCTACATTTACACAATAACAGTTGTTTTGGATTAGATTTGGCATATCACAACAAAAATCTTTCCAAATAATAAACTGCCATTACCAACACACACACACAGAAAATGAATTTATTAACTTCTAAACAAGTAATTATGCTCAGGCAATTATACTTTGATAATCAATATACTAAATTTATAGCCAGCTATCAAGAATTTTTAGTATTACTACCATCATCTATGCACAATACTTACATCATTAAAATTATAGACAAATACATGCAAATTATGTCTCACTATAGCTTCACCTTGGATGTTAAACTCCATACATTTTTATTTTAAAAATAAAGGTGCCCCCATATTGATGTTCTACATCAGCAGTACTAGCATAAACATATTTCTCTCACAAAGGCTTAGCATGAAGTAGGCTCTTATCTCTTGAGTTTTAAACTTGCCTAGCTTACTTATTAAGTCAAATGAAATAGCTAATCAATCTAAACATAAAGAAATTCACCACAGCCACCATACTTTGTTACATCCTGTATTGTGCTGTTCAGAAAATCTTGGGTGGGGTGGGGGCTTGAAGGGGCTGAGACAAGATCTTGCTAGGTAGTTCAGGCTGGCTTTGAACTCATTATGTAGATCAGAGTGGCCTTAAACTTGTAACAATTCTCCTGTCTTAGCCTCCCAAAGGCTGGAGCCCACAGTCCTAATAAATATAATAAAAATGTTATTTTATACATTTCACATTAGCACATTTACATTTTAAACATAATCATCCATAGATAGATTTCACTTTCCATTAGCTATAAGTAATTCTTGGAACTGGCCATCCTATGACTGTTTAGTATTGTCAGGGCAGGGAAAACTCTCCTATGTTTATACATCTATAATATACCTGGATGCAGAATTAAACACTCTAACTACTGCATAGTGTATCAATGTTTAGGTTATTCCTTAAAAAATAAATGCTAGCCACTTATTACTTAAAAAATGGTAATCTAGATTTCCCATAATATAAATTGCAATATCATGTATTAAAATTTGTAATATAAACTATTTAAACATAGCATAAAACACTAAGTGATGACATTGTATCAACAGAATATGAAGACAGAATTCTTGATTTATAATTAAGATTACAGTTTCTCATATAAGGTGTAAAAAAAAAAAAGAAATACACAGCATACTACCCCCAAAAAAATTTAATTCATTAGATATACTCAAAGACAGTGATATTTTAAATATTTTAGAAAATGCAAAACTGTGCTGCTAAAGTCTTTATGTATAAAGCTGAAGCAACTTTAAACCAACTATCTTTAGCTTTTAAATAGAATATTTATCCCAGTGTCATTCATCTGAACTAAGCAGGCCAAGCAAAATATCCTATGATTCCTAAGTTCTCAATGTCGAAATGGGTGGATAAATTTAAAGCCTGTTCTCTCAGGAGTTGCTTTATAGGCAATTTTCTCCCAGTATCAAGGTCTGCAATTTCCATTTGGCTGCCAGTTTGAGATTAAATTCATCACCTTTATTATAAAAATGTGCTTTACTCCATGGCCTGCTGCACAAGAACTATAAGTAAAACATTCTTCACTGCTAATGGCAAAAATCATTCTAAGGCAACCACCACATCCACTCAAGCATTAGGTTCTTCAGCCTGATGTAGTAGTCTATCACTCACAGGAAAAACCTGTAACATTGCATAACATGTGGAAACTAAATTCTCCAGAAATAGCATGTTTTCCTTGGAGATTCTTAGATACAATGTAATAGTTTTCTTTTTTAGAACTCAAAATCAGGGCCTCAAATATTGAAGGTTAGCACTTTACTACTGATCTATATAACCTCAACTCCAAGACTTTTAAATTTCTGATTCACTGTCATTTAGACTAAAATTAACCACAAAATCAAAAATTAACATTCAAAATATTTCCAAACTGCAATAAAAATTAAAACCATTTAAAATGTCAGATAATTAGTACCCAATTATGCAAAAATTATGTAAAAACTTGTGATTTGTTTCTCATTTTCACTATCTGTGCAGTCAACAAAGATACATGTTAAAAAAGACTTCTGACTTACCTTTCTTAGTAAGTCAATTTTTTAAGTTTAAACAGAAATAAGAATTTCCCAGATCACGACATTAAAGTATGCCACGATGGTAAATTTTAAAAGGTAGTATTACTCATTTTGACATTAAAAAAAAAAAATTTTTATACATAATTGACATTTTTTAAAACTTTGGGCCAGTAACACAAAAATTCACAGTCTCTTATAAGCAACTTAGTAGGGTCCATCTTAGATATATAAAGGAGGGACAGAGAAATACAGAAATAGATTTCATGCTGAGGTAAACCTTTAATTAGAATTGTCACTTATTTAATATACAAATATAGAAGAAATTCATCTTCCTGCTCTAAAATAATGTAGTACTTTCTAGACATGCCTCTGTTACAGAAAGTTAAGCACTTCAGTTTGTTGGTCTTTCTCTTTATACCACTACATGGTTTCTTGAATACTAGGTTATGCCTCACTTATTTTTGTATCCCACCATCCAGTGAAGCTCCGGTTTTAAAAGGATTGAAGTTCATTGAAAACCAAATTATACCAAGAGTTAAAACCAGTTATTATAAAATTGCACAGGTCACAATCCATTAAGTCAATATGACTGGTTATAATCATATCCAGCATTTTAAAAAATGAAATGAAACAGAAAACATACTGTATTGTATCATAGATAATAAACATTTTCATGAAACTTTGTTATATGTGAATGTACATGTTCAACCTTATCAAAGTCTCTTTATATCATTTTAAAAATTTAAGAGATATGTTACATATTTATAAGTATATTTTTACCATTAGGATACAAATACAATCATACCCTGGTACTCAGCTGTCTTCAACCATGGAATTTGGTATTAGACACATTTTGACATAAAACTTTTGTTGCAGTACTCATCATCTGGTTCTCATTTTTTTTACCTCAACTTATAAAAAATTAGCTCTTAGATAGCTCTCAATTACTCACCCCTGAAATGTTAGGTACACTTATCCTAGCCTTTAAAACTATAAACTATACAGAACATCAACATAAACATTCCTAAGTATTGGTCTAGCAATTATAGAGAATCCAAACAAATATTCAGAAAACACTGGATGAGGCTTTCTCACTTATATCTTCATCTTACACTTGTTTTTCACATTACCTAAGAGTAAATGACTTACTGAGCTATAAAGAAATAAGGAAAATTAACCACCCCGTAACAAGATTTTAAAATCACTGATATTGTGTAAAACATGGACAGTAAAAACTTATGCAAATGTGCACTGAACTGATCCTAGACCTAGATTTTAGCCTGCTGAAAATACTAATAGAAACTACCACGAACCTAGGAAAACCTGTTTTTGTTTACATTTATTTTTATTTGGAAGAAAAAATTAAAATATCCTATGGTTGACATTTTAAGCAACAGTTACAAAATAGTCTTTTCCTATCAGAGGGTAGCCAGACACATTAGCCAAATAGAAATAACAGTGTTCTTGAAGAGATTGGGCCCAAAAGTGTCCTTACATGTAACTGTATAGATACATTTTTGCACAAGAACCAACTTATGTACCATTCCTGAAACCATCAATTTTTAATATGTAACTTCATATCTACCGTAAATTAACTCCTAAAAGATAAAGACTATATGCTTAACATCCTTCCCAGCTTTAAAATGTCAGGATTTCTTTGGATTCTAAATGTGTAGTTGTTTTTGGTTTGGTTTTGGTGTCCAAGAATCTGACACATTAAGCCAAGTGCTCCATCACACAATGATCCCCCCTCCCCCTGCCACTCCAGCCCTAAAATATATTTACAAAAATTCTTAGGGCCTCACATGTGCTAGTCAATCCATTCTTATACTGCCCCCTTTTTAAAGACTGCTACAAACTATAGAGATAATCAAAACTTTATGATAGGATTGAATAACTGCCTTAGAGGTAAAAGATTAATGCAGATGAAGTTTCTCTCATAGGAAAAAGAAATGTAGCTGGTTAGGGAGTACATCTCACAAAACACCTAGATCATTGCTTAAATTTGCATCACTGTTTAAATCATCTGAGATATATTTCTTTTAGATCTGGTAAATTCCTATTTCTCCATCTTACAATTTATTAGCTTCCCAATGTAAAATTTTATACTTAAACCAAAGATATGTTACAACACCTGCCTAATTAAAAGAAAATTTCAGTGGGATGTTTAAACTGGACTCTGTAGTTTCTTCTACTTTCTTAACTTAAAACCACATAAAACTTGGTTTCTGAAGCTGAACTTGAAGCCCAAACTAAATGAAATGTAGCTATTTTTAAAAAGGTAACTTTTAATCTAATTTGAATCAGCATCATCTTTCCTAGGCAACTTGACAAAATCCAGTCTTCAAAAATGAAATAGCTAGGGATGCAGTTTGGTGGTAAGCACAAGGTTCAATCTAAGGAAGAGGAAGAGAAGGGAAAAAGTACAGGGGGGCAAAAACCAAGCAATTATTATTTTTTAAAACTGTCATTCCTCAGGATCCAAAGGATCTTGTAAGATTTTCCATAATATTCCCTTGGCACATTACTTCCAAAAAAAAAAAAAAAAAAAAAAAAAAATGAAAAAAGGTATTATTTTACAAAATACTTTCAGAAAATTTGCACTCTCAAGCCTTTAGTCAACAGCCAAGTGGGAAGGAAGGAAAAAGGAAAGCACACTGGCAAAGAACTCCTACTATACCATACAGAAGAGAATATGCTAAACATTCATTTACAAACCTTTAAGATCCATCATTCCACAACACTGGACTCACCAATCCAAAACACCTCCTTCTACCATATATCTGACTATATTCCTAAACCCAACAAAACTACCTATATATATTCAAGAGAACCAAAATTAATGGCATCATAAATAAAATTCACAAGCATTAGGGGAAAAAAGGAATTAAAAGTTATACTACACATCCCTAGTTAATTAAAATTAGGTGACAGAATACAATACTCCACTGCTGCTACAAAAAAAGAGGCAGAAAGACACAGCTAACAGGAAAAGAAAATCTGAAAGCAAATGAAAGGCAGCATCAAGCATAGCAACTTATCACAATACCTCACATTCTAATATAATTTAGTGCCTGGACAAACTGTAAAATCAAGGAAATCTGGGGAGACCAAAAACAGAAACGAGGGGACGGAGTTAGGATAGATGGATGACTAATCAAACATTTAAAAAAAAAAAAAAGCTTTAAGTCCACTGCCCATTATTTCTACGACAGAATATGAACTCCAGACATAAAAGTCCTTTTTTTCAATAAAAGATATATTTTCCCTATTCAGAATGCTTTCCCATTCAAGGACACTGCTCCTTGCACCTACAATAACACATCCTTATCTTTTTTCCACTTAAATTCCACCTGTCCTTCCAGAGCCAGCCTCTTCAGCTTAAAGAAACCTTCAGAGAACTAGGATTTAGTCCCCTTGACAGGTTTGCATTGCCTTACACAGTACTGCTTTTTATATTATCTACCAACTCTGCCAACAAACTAAAGGAATAAATTAAAATTTGACATTCCCTTCAAGTTCCACACAGCATAAAATCAAAAAATGTCAAATAGGTTTAACTCACTAAAAACCAAAATGTGAAATATCCAGTCGGACTCTTTACATTGAAAAAATTTTATGTGTATTGGGCCAAGTACACTAGTATCTTAAGTAACTTTTTACAAAAGTAACTTATGAATTTGAAACCATCTGATGTTATCACAACTTCCTGAAATCTAAGTGACATGCATGATACAGAAGAGTTAAATAACTCTCAGATGCTTCAGTAACATAAAATACTGGCCAAAAACAAATCTGGATTTAAGATAGAAATGGCATGGGAAAATGTTCATGATGAAATTTATTTTAAAGACACATGGGTAATATTACAGTAGACTCTCAATTCTTTTTCAATTTATTAATACAAGGGGTAAAAAGACTAGAAGTCATCAAAAAGTCAAGTGATTATCATTGAGCTCAATGATAATACCCACTGATAATACCCACTTTTAACAGTTAATTCAGGGTTTTGACCATAAATGAAGATTATTTGTTAAAATAATTAGATATAATTATATATGTTCATTATCTAATTATATCTAATTATTTTAACAACAATTTGTAATGATTACTAGGAGAAAAAAATTCAAGCTTCTCATAAGCTCAAACTATAAAAAAACGCTCCTTTAAAAAAATACAATCTTTACAATATATATACAAAACTAATCGATTCCTAACTTTTCTCAAAGAGTAATAATTTCCACTATTGAAGTTTAAAGACAATATGGTAAACCTCTCTGCCTTTACCACTATTTCTCTCAGGACTGAAAAGGCCATAACCAAAATGAATTGAAAACATTCATGTATTCAAGTCTCTGTGTTGTAAGAATAGAAGAAGAGTCTGGTGGGCAAAAGTAAAATACACACTTTATCACTTCTACATGGCACTCCCCGATAAGAGAAAGACGATATATTCTTTTCTCATGTCTAGAGTTCAATTTCAAGTGACTAAAGAAAAAATGCTATTTTACAACTGCCTTGGTAGTTTAAAGGTCAGTGAAACTAAATGAGAAAAATGTGATTTAAATATATTAACATTAACAAAAACATATTTCCTTATCAAATTTGAGAAAGAACATAAATAAGTAGCATTTAACAGCTATAAAGCATATTTTAAGGCAAGATATACAATATTTACCTAACTAAAAAACTGATAAGGAATGATATTATGCCATAAACTAAAAAAAGCATAAAGAAAGCTATAACACTATAAACTATAATAAAGATAAGATTATCTTTTTACTGTTGATAAATTTTTATTCCTACAATAAACAATGATCCTCAAAAGAACTTTCTCTTCATATAATGTTTACATCAGCTGTGACACTCAGCTTTTTTTTTTCTTCTTCTTACAGTTAATAAACAGAAACCAACTGCATGGTTAAAGGTTTTAGAATTGCATCAGGTATCATGACAGAAGCTAAAATCCCAACAGTCTAGGAGACTGAGGCAGGAAGATTTTAAGTTTGTGCCTCATAAGGGCCATTTAGTGACTTAGGAAGAATATGTCTCAAAATTAAAAAGGGCTGAAGGTTTACCCCTTTAAAAAAAAAAAAAATCTTTAATATATATAATTTAGTTCTTCATCAAAATAATCTTTCAAGCAATAAATTGTAAAAGCAAAAATTATTTCAAAGACAGCTCTGGTCAATCTGATATCCTAAACCAGTTATATTTATGTCACATATCAACATACATTCTCTTAAAAGAAATTCTGTAAACAGCACAACTTATTCACTTGCCATCTCAAATATTAAATCCAATAATTGCTATTTTAAACATTCCAGAGCAACTATTCCTTTACAATTTAAACAACAAAAGTGTTCTATTCTGGCAATATTTATCTCTCAACACATTTTAAATGCTCTTTTGTGTATGAATATCCCCATCTGCTGGAACATAAGTTCCTTAGGATTAAAGATTCTTGAAAACAAAAAGTATGCAGTAGAGACTTTGCAACTTCAAAATATAACTTTAAAACTTAACTTTTATCCAGTAGCTTTCTCTATCTCATGAATTTTAAAAGCTTAACAAAGGATTATATAAAGATATAAAATATATGTATTTTTTACTGAAATTGTTGAGAATTCACTAAAATAAAAATTTGCCTGTTATTTTTCTTCTCAGTTCTTCTTCCTCACAGTTAAGAAACAATGTACTAGTCTAAAAAGAACAAAAATCTTGTAACCATCTTTCTGGATCACATCACTGTGACACAAATGCACACACCATTTTTAAATATATATAGCTATTGTGCATGGGGTACAAGCTAATAAAAATGAGTCTACAATAACAAAATAGGTAAATGACTCACAAAGTCAAAAATAAGATTTAGTAAGAAATAAAATCTTAGCATACACAGATTAAATCAAAAAGGAAGAAAAGAAAAATAGGTCACTAGCTGTACCTATAATTTGTAGCATGTCAAAAATGTACAAGACAATTTTAAATATTCAACATTTTCTGTATACTGTACAATAATGAAATAAGTAATTATGGCTTCTTCAAGAATAGTATTATTTTGGAAATGGGGAAAAAGTGTGGCAATAAAATTAACAATGAAACAAAACTGAAAAAAATATAAATTTATGAATTTTGAAATCAGTACTGTCTGGACTTGCCCATAGAAAAATGGCCTGAAAATAACCTAATCCCAACAATAAACACATTTAGCACCTTAATCCAAGTCTCTAAAACCACTTCTAGTGCAGAGGAAAAAAAAAGAACCTTGCAGAAATGGCTAGTTCTAGCTAATAAGTAGAGAAGACACAAGGAGAAGCTAGGCATTTTATTACCCCAGAAAGCAAAAAAACTTCAAAAGACAGAGAAACTGTTTTGATTTTCAATAGTCAAAGTTGTGATTATGTGAATATTTACTGGTTGATTTAAATATATTCAGCCCAAAAAGTCCATGAACTTGTAGTAATATTATGAAAAAAATGTATTAATCACCATCTGAGTCAACTTAGCAACCCAACATTTTAGTTTGGGAACCAATAAACAATTAAAATAGGAACAAGAATCCACCTAGTTTTCCTAGCAGGAATTTATTTCAATCTTTTTGCTGTTGGTGAGACAAAAACTCTTAAAGAATCATGGTATAGTTCCAAGGGAATTGATTCAGGCAAAGATTAGCAACTGCTTAAATCCACAGTGTAAATTGTTGATGTAACAATCTAATGTTACAGTGTTTTACTTTCTCCTAATCCAAAAAAGAAAAAAATAAAATCTAACTTTATAGAAGGATCAATGTATCACAACTCTAACCCAGGTATTAACTTCAGCTTCACAATGGTAGAACCAGTTATTTGCCCCCTTGATGTAATTTAACATAAAACACACAGAAGCACCTACGATGCAAAGATGAATAGTTCAATCTATTTTATCTTTTAAATGTGACCACCAATATACAATAGTACATTTAAAGGTACTCAGGAAATAAAGGAACAATCCCTGGACAAGGAATGCAAAAGTTCTTTTAAAAAAAAAAAAGTGATGGCTCTAGATTTTAAAATGTAAAGGGGCTGGGGAGATGGCTCAGTGGAATAAGCACTTCCCTGGGAAGCACAAAGGCCTCAGTTCAATCCCCAGTTCCGCCAAAAAAATAAAATGTAAAATCAAAATCAAGTCCAATGACTTGGGCCAGCAAGATGGCTCAGCAGTCCAAAAGCGCCTGCTTAAGCAAGCTTATACAGGGCCAGGTACCACATGCTGCAGGCCAGGCCAGCCACCAAAAAACAAAATCCAATGAGTCATACCAAAAAATTCTTAACAATTTTTTTTTCTTGTTTGTACATTTGTTTTTTAAATATATTTGGTACAGGGTCTCACTCCCCAGCTCAGACTCATAGTGATCCTCCTATTTTCAGCCTCCCAAGCACCAGGCCTAGTCTCAGTGGACAGCCCAGTACGGCAGGAGGTGCCAGGAACCAAACCCCAGATCCTGTGATTGCCTAGGCAGGTGCTTAATCCACTGAGCTATCTCATGGGCCATAAAAAAAATTCTGATTTGGACAATTCAGTTATGACAAACACTTTGGTACTCAAGAGGCTGAAGCAGAAAGATGGTTTATTTGAACCAAGCCTGGGCATCCTATGGAGAACTGAATCAAAACCTTAAAAAAAAAAAAAAAGTAAAGGTAGAATAGGAATGCTGGGGATGCAAATTAAATTAGCACAAAGGCCTTGGGTTCATTCTCCAGTACCTGAGACCAAAAAATAAATGTTTTTTTGGATACAATAAATAAATGTGACCATGGCCTGGTTATTAATTTGTAGGATTACTTTGTTCAGTATGATGTCACTCTATAAAAATATATACAAAGATATATATACAAAAATATTTAAGGACCATTGGACATGGTAGTGAAATCTATGAAATTCCAGCATTTGGGAGGTTGAGGGAGGAGGACTGCTGTGAGTTTGAGGACAGCTGGGGTTACAAAGTGAGTTGAAGGCCAGCTTGAATTGCACAGTGAACCCTGTCTCAAAACACCCTAAAAATCGAAACATAAAATGTAGAGGTGGAATGTCAAGGTATTGCCACACAAAAAAATGAAATGGATACTGACTATAATACAAGTTAAGTAAAAATGAAATGGATACTGACTATAATAAAGTTTCTTAGAAAGTCTTCATTGGGCCAGGGAGATGGTTCAGTGGAATAAGTGCTCCCCTGACAAGCGCAAGGGCATGAGTTCAAGCCCCAGTTTTGCAAAAAATTAAATAAATGAATAAATAATTAATAAATGGCTGATTCTATTAAAATAAAAAAGTCTTCATTGTATTTGGTAACACAGATTTAACAGACTAGTGAAACTGAGTCAAAACTTCTTCAAGATAAATCAATTTAATGATTCCTAACAGCCCTTTCCTTTAGCTTCTCTTTTAATTCTCACAGAAGGGAAAGTTCAAATCTTTTTTTTAGTTACCAAAGAAACCTGATAGCTAAACAAATGAATCTCACATTATCTCGATACTACAGGATGAATATTACTAACTGCAAGAGAGAAGGAAAAAACCCTAGAAAATCTCTATGGTACACGATATAAAATACTCAAAATATAAAATTTGTATTAATTACTACTGTGAGAAAATATTCCATACAAATTGCTAGACCAGAGGTATAGCCCTGAGTTCAATTCCCAGTGCACAAAAGAAAAAAAAAAAATTCCTAATGAATTAACCACACACAATAGCTTCACTCTTCATGTTGTAGCCAATTCCTACTTGAGTTCACACATTCAAAACACTGTTTTACCTAGGTGGAATTCATTACTACATCTCCAGATAATACAAAACTGTACCTCAATAATTCCCCACAACCTTCAGAATAAAATTCAAATTCTGGTATTAATTAATTAATCCCTAGTCTTCTCACTGTAGACAACCTATTCCCACTACTTCTTTACATTTTTATCATTCTAAGTTAACCTATACACATCCTGAAAAATGCTTAAGTCTGTCATGATCACTGTTCCCACAGTGCCATACCTCCCTTCTCTTGAAAGGTTATCTACCTTCTCCATTCATCCCATCAATCACCACCTAATGTTAATATCAGTAAGTTTAAATTCTCAAGAAAAACCTGCTAGACACTTTGGCTCAATATGACTTCTGTTACTACTTTAGTGTTGTTAGTGGTTCTTGTGCTCATAAAAAATCAACCCTTCAGCTAGGCATGGTGGCATATCCTATAATTCCAGCATTTGGGAAGCTGAAGCAGGAAGATCACCATGAGTTCAAGGCCAGCCTGTGTTACATAACGAGTTCCTGGCCAGCCTACACAGGTCCACATTCAGATACCATTACCTTTCTCCCCTTTTTCATTTATCATTCTCTACAAATTGCTTTGCTTGTATGATGGTTCACTGTATCACAAAGAACATACCTTAAGAGCATTAGTAGCTTTTTACATGTTATACTCATCAGCCTCAGAATAGTTGGCATTTGAGACTGGTAGATGAATTGGCTCAATTCAATCCCCGGTTCCGCAAAAAAAGATGAATTGGCTCAAGTTCAGAGGTTCAATATTGTAACCTAGATCATTAAACTTATTGGCCTCAGTCACAGGTAAAACCAACACCTATAGTTAAAAGAACTTTCACACTTCACCTCATTAGCATATGAGGTCAACACAAATTCTTGTATCTTTTAGTTACACATGTACAGAGTTATTATCTGTCACAATGGGGGTATCACTGGAACAGTTGTAGTAGCATCAACAGTAGAAGAGTAGGTACAAGTAATTTTTGAGTAAATCGTATCTGTCCTGAGTTTGAAATTATTTTTGAAAAATGCATTTATCTGCTATGGGATATATCAAAGTGATATAAACAACTTTATACGTGTTTAAATACACTTGAACAATCATCCTCCAGATGTTGACATCAGCAATGGTATGTACCAGTCACTTGGTGCATACTCATTTTCATTCACCTAATAACAAATCACCTCCTTTTTTGGGGGGAGGGGGCGGGGAGCGCAGAATCAGGGATTGAACTCAGACCCTTGTGCTTGCCAGAGAAGCACTTATTCTACGTCCTTAATAAGTTACTGGGCTACTCATCCTAGTGCAAGTCTATGCTCCTGACTAGAATCACTTAGCAATATTATGTCTCTATAATCCCATCCTTTAATCAGAAATGTTGCTGACAAGAGAGCAGTTAATAAAAATAGTAATAGTTTAAAAAAATTGTTAACTATATACTTAAGTTATTTGTACTATATGAAAAAAGTGAAGTTCTAATCTTTAGTTACAAAGATGTTTAAGTGAATGAGTTGACATCTAAGAACACCTCTGCTCTACTACCTTTTAATTACCAAAAAGGTTTTGGTTTCACCATTTAAAAAAGTATTCTCGTGGTCTAGCTAAAAAAAAAAAAAAAAATGATCAAGGGTCAACCCAGTAGCTCAGTGGGCTAAAGTGTCTGCTTAGGCAGAGTACAGGGCCTGGTTTGATCCCCAGCACCACAAGCCGTAGGGGCCCCGCCCCCGGTGCATGTTGAGGCAGTGAATGAGACTGGAAGAGGTGGTGCGCACCTATAATCCCAGTGCTTGGAGACTGAAACAGGAGAATCACTATAAGTCCGAGACCCTGCAGACAATGTACTAAATAAATACATAAAAAAGACTAGTACTATTCATGTCCAATAAAGCACAAAATCAGCAAAAATTATTTGCATTTTATGTTTGCAACCAGAGGCAAAGCAGTTTTTTTTAGCATACATCTACATCAATATTCTGGTGTGCATTTACAAGAGTTGGAACATCACGAACAGCTCATTAGGTAAAAAGTGTGATTCTCCCTCTACATCTGCAACAGCCTTGCTTTGTCATGTGATTAACTCTCCAGACCTGGGTCTCTGCATATATGCAATGAAAACATTTCTCAGTTCTCAGGTTCCCACAACTCTGAAATAGTGTGATCCTTTGATTTTTTTTTTTTTTTTCAAAACAGAGTTTCACTATGCATCCCAGGCTAACCTCAAAGTCAAAGCAATCCCTATACTTCAGCCTGAGTGCTATGATTATAGGCATGTGCTGCCACACCCAATTTGATTATTTTTAATCTTCCCTAGTCAGACACTTGTAAAGAAATGTTTCTCTTCTACTTTTTCATCTATCTTTTCAAATACTACTTATAGGACAATTCTGAGACTCCATAAATTATGACCTTGAAAGTTCAGGAAAGTTTCAAATAAAAAAATACTACTTTTTATCATGCATTTTCATCGTACTACTCTTAACTATAATATAGTTTTGGCTTTATTTTTTATAAAATTAGCTTAAAGATAAGGACTCCCCTAAAACCTGATACCTGACAAGGTGTTCACACCCAGGCTTCACAACTTGTCCCACACTAATGCCAAAAGCAGTATTTTTATTAAATACCAGCTATTCTTCCAATTCTAGGGCCAAGCAGATACTATTTCCGAAACAATCTAGCCTCAGCATCAACTTTCAAAACATTTCAAGACCACTCTGGTCTACAAAGTGAGCTCAAGGCTAGCCTGAACTGCATAGCAGAGACCCTGTCTCAAAAAGACAAAAAAAAAAAAAAAAAAAAAAGAAAGAAAATTTAGGCCAGCTCATATCCATTATGTATCTCCCTTCATAAACATACATACTAAAACACACATGCTCTTTTGCTGTAGCATGGTCATAACATGGGCATCTATGGGTATTTTAGTATTGTTTCTGACACTGAAAACAATTCAAAATAGCAGAACCTGACAAATTCTACTCATCATATATAATGTGACTGAAATGTTACAGTACATTGATATATTTCACAGGCTTCAAAATGAAGTTCAATAAATAAGGCATGTAGGTTAGAATCAACATATGAAACAACCTTATAAACATCAGTAAGATTTTGTAATTTTGTGCAGACCTGATAGGACTGATCTCTGCGAAGCAGTATTTCTAAGTCAAAAAGCAGAAGAAATGGTGAAAATATTAAATACACTCATCTGCTTGCTAATTGTAAGAACACTATAAACATTGTATTTTTAAATACAAGCTATTTTTAAAAATTCACTGCAAATTTTTTATCTGTTATTGCTAAAGCCGAGAACTAGATTCTTTGTAGATAAGAGCTACATTTCAGTTAACTAAAATTTGAATTTGTCTTCTAAGTAATAGCATTGTTTGAAAATTAAAGATACACCTGTTTTAAAAATTTTTATTGGTGTTAAATGATGATCTTTCACATATGATTATTGTACTTGGGTTTCTTCTAAATTAAAACTATGTAAATCGTCCTTATTTAAATGAGCACACCCAAATAGCACTTGGGGAAAGGGACTTTTTCCCATTCATTGTACACATAATTCAAAATTTATATATTGACTTCTACAGATAAATGATTAAGGAAAAAGTTTTTAATTCTGTAAATGCCAAAACATTTAAGAGCTGAGATGAACACTACTAGTTTTTCTGTGTTTAACTGACTAACATATTTCAGCATAAGGACTGGCTAAGAACTGTGCTGATTAAGTTAATTTTATCTAATTCCTACTGATCAAGAATACTAAAGATTAAGTATCTTGAGAGCAAGTACTACAAATACTACTAAGATTTCTTTTAAAAATGATGTTCATTACGTACCTTTTTCTCAGTCAATACACAATTTCTTCATTTCTCCAAAGTATTAATATTTCTAAAGTTACCTCCAAATTTTCATATCCCCCCCGCAAAAAAAAAAAAAATCACAAGTACATCCCATTTTTAGGGAAACTAGAAATCAAAAAAGGTGTTGCTCTGCTTTCTATTTATTAATTCAAGAAACTTTTCAGAATGTTCACATGCCAAGGCTCTGAGATGGGTATCTTAAAGGAAAGAATTCTAACAAGAAATTCACAAAGCAGATAATGATACTCTAACATTAAGTATAGTAATAACTACATAGAAAGCAGTACCTAACCTTGGGGTTGTATTTTTAGACCATTTAACACAGTCTAGTGACAAACTATATTGACCATTGTAAGTTGAACATATATTTTGCTTTTCTGTAAAATGAAAGTAATATTGCAATAGTTTTTTTTTTTTTTTCTGCAAAATGTCACAATGCAGTAAAAGAAGTCTTACACCAAATATTTTGGCTATCTCAGGCCCCAAAAACTGAAAGGCCAACTTTTTAACAAGTGTTGATACATTTAGTTCTCATTAAAATGAAAAAAAAAAAGAAAAAAGAAAGCCACTGCACTTAAAATTCACACTCCTTTGCAATGAAAGAGTGGAAGAAAATAATGAAATCCTGTGAATCAAATAAATTAAAATTGGTTACAATTTAAGTCTGACCTCCTGACATGGGATACTCACTATCAACCATCTCTTGACCTTAATATAGGTTTTAGACACTTTCACAGCAAATGAAACACCAACAGCAGAAAATTGCTCCTTATTTTCAACAAAAACCCAATTATGTAACATTTCTGAGAAACAACACTATTTTTGCTTAAAAATGCATCATAAAACAAATACATAAAACAAGGGGCCAGGGAGATGGCTCAGTGGAATAAGTACTTCCCGGGCAAGCACAAGGGCCTAAGTTCAATCCCTGGTTCCAGCAAGAAAAAAAAAAAAATACATAAAACAAATTCTTCTTAGTTACTTTGAATTTCTCATGGAAATTATAATATAGTTGAAGTCTGTTTATAAAAATCTACTCCTATGGCCACACTTGTGTAACTGATTCTGTTATACCAAAAACAAAAAAAATCAACTTAAAAACCTTACATGCATCAGTAAAAGGAATAACTGAATGCTTCAGTAGGGTCAGGTCGAGGCAGAAGGGTTTATTATACTTCATTTCTTAGGTCATCACTATCTAATTCCCTTAAAAAAAGAAAACAAAATCACTTGTTACAAAATCACTCTTAACAAAAGTTAAGAGGTCAAGTATGGGCTGAGGGTACAGCTCAATGATAGTGCTTGCCCAGCGTGAAGGCTCCAGGTTTAACCTCCAACACTGCAAAACCAAATTTAAACAAAAGTCAAACAAGCTCATTTTAGCTTGATATTCTCAGTCAGTTAAGATGTGCAACACCAAACACACTGGCAAATGAGCTTGATAAAGATATCTATTTCTACTAATTAAAGTGTATTCATATCCTTCAAAGTACTTTTTTATATAAAACACATTAATTGGATAACGTTAAAAAAGCAATCATCTTCCACATATAGGGCAGCATAGTTCCAAGGCATAGCATGAGTGCTACATAATCTATATAAGACAATATAAATGACTTTTCCTATTGTTGTCCAAAATAGCTGGTGATACCTCCAGAGAAAGAAGAGAAGTTAATGCATAGAAATAGAGATAAATTGCTTCATATTGTTATAACTAATCCAAGGGCTTATGTACAAAAGCAAACTCTTAGCTCCTAAAGAACGGATTAAATACTTCAAATAAAATCTGTTTACCACAAACATTGATTACTGTCATCATTACTGCCAACGAGGCCATCTTCTGATAAAAGTTGTATTTTTAAGCAACTATGTAGCCAAAATCTTTTCAAGTCATGTAATTTTTAAACAAAACCTTGTGTGGACAGGCAAGATCTATCAAAAAAATAAATAAATTAAGAAAAAAAAAGAAAATGTATAAGAAACTGTGCATAGCACATTCAATAATGAACTAATGATCCCAGCATTCAGGAAGCTGAAACAGGAGGATTCTGTGAGTTGAAGGCAAACCTGAGCTACAAAATGAGTTCAAGGACAGCATGAATTACAGACCAAGACCCTGTCTCAAATAGAAGGCAATAATGAATGCACACAAAAAAGACACTGATGTGCAAAACCATTAATAAAGCAAATTCTAAATATTTGCTCACATATTTAATGGAAGCAAAATGTATAACCAAAAGCAAATCAGAACATGAAAATGTTTTCTTCAAACCACTTATACTTTAAGTCACACACTAATTTTTCTGAAATTCACAACAAAAACAATATATATAGTCCTTCACATTTATTTTCATACCATCTGTAAGCCCCCCCGCCACGAGTAGAAAGATTGAAATCTAATTTTAAAAATATACCTCAGTCACCATTTTCCCCTATTCCAGATTTTCATGTCAAACTGATTGTATTCTTCACCTCCAACTGCAAAATTTTGTAAAAATACAATCTGCACTCAACTACTGCTGGTTTTAGTTTATTTTCATGACAAAGAAAAGCCTTTAAAACAAACACTGTGCTAGTAATAACTCTAGCTTTCCAAGGGATGGTTCCAGGGTTCAGTTAAAAGCTTGCTGAAGAGAGTAGTTTAAAATGTAGGTTTTATCTGTAATCCTGTAATCATCTCCAAATCCAATGAAAGGTAACATGTTCAACTGAAGTTACTTTCTTTAATAACTGGCTGAACCTAAAGTATATTCTGGACTTCAAAAAGCAGTATGTTGAAAATACTTGGGAGAAAAGAGACTCTTTCCCACAAACAAATAACATTGAAACAGAAAGATTGGCTATAAAAAATATAAACTAAAGAATAATTTTAACTTGTCATGGAATTACAATGTACTTTCTAAAGCATTCAAATTGCAATCAAGTAGGGAAAACCAGCAAGCCTAATTCCCAGATCTGTAAACTACTCTAATAAATATTCTCAAATTGACAAAAGAATGCTTTGAAAGCGTATTATTTGTAAAGTATCATAAAACAAAATTCCTAAAGTCTCATTCAAAATTATCATCATAGAACTTGTCTCTTAAGTAGTTCCATTAACCTAATCACTAAAATAAAACTCAGCTTTACCTGAATGATAAGTAAATTTTTCCAAGTGTAACAAAGGAAAATGTAATTCCTAACCACAAACAGAAGCCAAGATTAATTTGTTTTGGTCAGTAACAGTCCAAAAAGGTTTGGTAAAGTACAAATTTCACAATCAAATCATCCAGCAAAAAGAAACAACAACAAAAGTACTTTTCTTAAGTCAAATTATTTTATTAAAAAGCTAACAATTACAGGAAGCAGCTTATTCCACACGAAGAAAAAGCTCATTTTCCTGTATGTTTGTACCGGTCTGATAAAAAACAATCAAACTTCCCAGTCATTCCATTTTAAACGAACTCGCTACCAAACCAAAGCAACTCTACACTGGGGGGTTGAAAAGGCTGAAAGTAACCACATGAGGAGGGGAAACTACTTGGTAAACTAGCGGTCCTCTACATCTGAAACTCAAAGAATCTTTTTCCAAAAACACACAAATAAACCTTTTCTAGAAAGAAGAAAACATGCAATTGAAATTTCTACATTTGAACAATTAAAAATTACGAAAGCCAAAGACCAGAAACTTAACAGGGGATAAACTCCGTAAGATTTCAGCTTAACTTTTATAAAAGCATAAAAAGCCTTTTAAAAACTAATCAGAGAAACTCAAATTTTTTTTTAAATTTTTATGCAATCTACGCCATTTAACATTCTGAAGATACAATTTAATTTTGGTTAATTTTACATACTGCCATCGTCTAGTTTGATTTTAAAAGACATAAAAGATTTCTTCTCAACCGTACTTTAAAAAGAACTCATTAAAAAAATCTTACTACTAAAACTGTAACCAAGATGCTGAAAAAACAAAATAGTTCATACGGTGTTTACAACACTCAGACATATAGTGATAGATAAAATAACGTATAATTTAAGATTTAAATAAAATAGGTCAGATTATTGAAAATGTTACGTTTTGTTTCAATTTCCAAGGTTAAAAAAAATTAACTGGTGCCCCCTAGCGGTCACACGTGGAAATACTC
Organism: Ctenomys sociabilis; assembly: GCA_004027165.1. Taxonomy (NCBI): domain Eukaryota; kingdom Metazoa; phylum Chordata; class Mammalia; order Rodentia; family Ctenomyidae; genus Ctenomys; species Ctenomys sociabilis. The sequence continues at coordinate 88,830 of PVKA01000346.1, forward strand.
AATTTAAGAGTTCGTTTTGTTGGTTTTTTTTTTTTTTTTTTGACATTCCAGAAAGTTTTCAGCCTCCACAATCTTTCAAATGCCAACACAAATAGGAAAAGCAGAACCCCTTAAAGAGACAGCTCAAGTTTTTCTCGGCAGCAATTTGAGATTAACAGATATGCTATTCCAACAGTATAAAACGACTACTTCAATTTGGGATACAGCCCTATGTTGAAGATATGTAAGCTAAAAAATATAGAAGCAATAATACCTGTTTCCTACTTTAAAACTAAGTCTTTGATTTTTAAGTCAACAAAAGCTCTTGGGATTCTTTAAGTATCTTTTATCACGGGGATATTTCCGGTCTTTTGTTCTTTCTTAATATTCCTACTCCCTAAACTTCATTCAGCTCTATCTGAAAAACCTCAGAATTCTTTAAAAAATAAAAAATTAAACTCTGTTGTTCATCTTTCCAACAGTCCTCCGGAGATGCTTGTAAAAAGAAAAGCTCCCTTCTACTCGATGTCCATAGCAGACTTTCGTCGGTCCCATCTTGCCCCCTGGGCATCCACGGAAACCTACAGTACCAGAAATTAGTACTTCAGGTCGCTGTTGCAAAAACTTCTTTAAAGAAATTCCACAGTTGACCAACATTAATCTTCTTGTCATTCTTCGCTCCCCACAGCGCTCCACCAGCTAAGAGCTAAAGCTCTTGCAAACTTTTGCTAGATTTTATTTTCGCCCTCAGGAACTCCTCGATCTCCACCCCGCGAACCTAGGCGGCAGTGCCCGGGGCGAACCCTCCGCCCAAGATCTCCACAAATAGGAATCGCGCTTGGGTCTGTCATCGCGGTATTTCGCACAGCACCCTCCCACTCCCCAAAAGTGAAGTTAAACTCCCTAACACTTCTAGCGTCCCCAAACAAAAGATCTAAAAGTGCTTTCTGCTGTCACTCAGTGCTCGCCTCCTGCGCAGTTCCTCAGACGTTCGAGCTCCACGCAGCCTTCTGCCTCGGCGTGAGCAGCCGCCCCGCCTCGAGCGTCGTCAGGCTCTGGCCGAGGACACGCGCCCCAGGCCCGAGCCGGGCTGCTCCAGGGACCCCAGTAGCGCCGGCCCCGCCCCGCGTCGGGCCGCGGTCCTGGGTGCCTGGTCCGCGAGCCGACCCCGCCCGCCGCCGAGCGCTCGGCTGGCCTCTGCTCCTCGTCCCCGGGCGCGCGTCCCGCCGGCCGTGACCTTCCCGCCGCCCCGCCATCCCGAGCGGGCCGGCCCCGGGTCCACTCACCTTCATCCAGCAGCCGCTCGAGGTGGTTGAAGATCCCGCAGAAGTTGGGCAGGCTGCTCATGAGCTTCTTGTCGTTCATCAACTGCATCAGGTAATCCGGAGTGGGCTTCGGCTTCTCCTTCGTTTCCATTTCCCCGACCATATTCCAGGCTCCGCTGCTCACTCCGCCCGCCGCCGCCGCCGCCGCCGCGGGAGAGGAGGGAGGGGCGCGGGCGAGCCCCGGCTGCCGGCCGCTCGGGACGCTGCGTCCCGCTGCGCGCCGGCTCCTGCTCCGGCTCCCGCGCCGAGCCCCGGGGCGGCCGGCCCCGCGCGCCCGCCCGCCCCGCGCAGGCACTTTCCGCGGCCCCGCGCTCCGCGCCGCTCCCGGCGCCCGGCCGGGTCCTTTGGAGGCCGGCGGCGCGGGCGGGTCTCAGCTGTGCGGGTGCGGTACGGATGTGGGCCGCCGCGCCGCGCGAGAGCCGGGCCGCCGCTGGGGGATGTCGCGCCGCCGCCTGCGCCGCGCTCGGGTCTCTCTGCCGTGCCCGCCGCGGCGCTCTGCCGCTCCGCCGCGCGCCGACTGCGCTCCTCCTCTTCCTCCTCCTCCTCTCCTCCTCCTCACTCACTTGGCGGCGGAGTTCGCCTCAGTTCAGGCGGCGCAGCCAGCGGCGGGGGGAGGGGCGGCGGAGGCCGGGGGCGGGCGGCGGGCGGGGCCGCGCAGGGCGGCCGTTAAGGGCCCGGCCGGCTGGCGCGCTCCCGCTCCGCGCCCCTCCCGCGCCCCCAGCGCGGCCGCTGGCGCCGTGCTCCCCGCCTGCTCCTGCGGGCCGGCCCGCCGGGGCGGGACGGGTCCGTGGCCACCTCCGCGCTTCTGTCTGCCCTGGGCCGCGGGCGCGGTCGGCCGAGTAGGTTCAGCGAGAGAAATTCCTCAGGACGCACCACGACGCGCGGGTGTTGCGCTCGCCACAGCCTTGGCTTCGCGTCCCCGCCCGTTACTATAGTTTTTTTTTTTTTTTTTTTTTTTTTTAAGAAAATAATCCTCTGTCTACCCTCAGTGCTGTCCCCCAAGAAGAGGTTTTTTTTTTTTTTTTTTTTTTAACGTCCTGTTGCTTCACTGGGGACTCTCGGGGTGGGCGTCACGTGGCCCAACACGTAGCCGGGGAGTACGAGAGCGCGTGCGCGGAGCTAGGCCGACAGACACGCCCCTTCCGAGGGTCGCCCCGCCCCCAGGCAGAAGCGTGCGTGGGGGAGGGGCGGCCCTGGAGCGCGCCTGCGTGGGGCGAGGCCGCCACCCCCACCCCGCCTCGCCCTGCGCACCTAGTCCGTGGGACCCGCTGTCGGACTTGCTCAAGCAGGAGAGTCCGAGAGGGACTCTGGAGGGTGGAGGGGCTTGTCCTGAAGCCTCAGTGTTTCTCTCTGCTAGACCTCACCAAGACGTGTGTCCCGCCTGGCACTGATGGATCCCAGCGTACGGGTCCTGCCATCCTAGGCTTGGCGAATTGCGACTCGCCGCCTCCCTAGGGCTGGAAAGCGGCCTGGGCGCGGCGGACGCACCCACGGGCGGCGGGCACGGGGAACGGCGGGACGACGCCCGGGAGGGGCGAGCTGCATCGCACAAGTGAGCCCCACGCGCGCCGAGCGACTGGAGCAGCCTGCGCGGCGTCTGCAGTGTGCGCTTCCTGATGTCCTCGGCGTTGTCGTGACAGGTTGAAGTCACACGAGCGAATAAAGAACTTGTAACGGTCGGAAAAGCCAGTCATTGTTTAATTTAACGAACTTGAAAAAAATCATACAGTGAGCAAATGGTTTTTCCGTACAGATGGATTTCAAATACTTACATTTGTTTGGGAACCAATTTACTGAACGCCTTCGCCTTCTTGACATACAGAGGTTGTTAGTCCCTAAATCTGCAACTAGGTTTTATTTCAAGTTCTTAAAACGTATTCAGTTAATGTGCACAGTCATCTAATACCAACCATTTGAGGAATTATACATGGATGAAATTTTATGTATTATGTTTTAACTGAGGTGGCTTTTATTGCCAAACTTTGCTTTACACAAATTGTGAAGAGCTCTTCTGAATTTGTGTTGTACTGAAGATAGTAAAATTTGAAACAAATTGAATGCCAGTAGTTCTGGATTTACTTAAAAGATCGCCGAAATTTTTTTTGAAGTTACCTTGATAGAAGAAATGGAATCTCGTTGTAGACAAAATTAAAAAACGTAACTTTTAAAATATATTAAATTTCTTAACAGCCACAGCACCTTTTAGAGCCATAGGTGTATACTTAATTATTCTTAAAGGACCAAATACACCAAAAAAACGGAGTAGTAATTTGATCAAAAATATGCTATCTCTTTAAGTGCTGTGAACTCTGCCTTTTCAGTATATCAAGAAAAGGTAGCTTTGGAAGATTCTGATGCTAAATTGACTCATTTGATCTTCTGTAAGAGAAACAACTATTCTTAGTTCACTCATTTTGTTTTTCAGCTTCTAGGCCTTGTGCTGCATATACACATGTTAGTTCTTTAGTACAACTTGTGGCTTCTTTGCCATGAGAAACCCAAGGAGGAAAAGTAACTTGCCCAAGACTATAGTTAATGAATCCTGACTGATTCAAATTCAGTTATATTGGGCTGGGGATATAGCTTAGTGGCACAAGCACCTGCCTGGCAAGCATGAGGTCCAGAATTTGATTCCTGATACCCACACACACACAACAAAACACAAATTCAATTATATTTTATTCTGGAGCTAATGTTCATTGCCTTTTGACTAACCCTATCCAGTAAGTTCATCGAACTCTATGATGGTGAACTTTTTTCAATGGTTTCTCCTTTCATGAAAAAATTAATAATCCAGAGAGTTTATCAAAGTCTGTGAGACTTCACAGGCATCTGGGTCCCTGCCCGTTGCTGACTTCCACCAGCTCCCTGGACTCCTGCCCCACAACATGCTGTCCTGCGCCACTACCTCGCCTGGTGTTCCTCTCCTTTGGAAGCTTGTCTCCACATAAGTGCAGGTCTACATTCGCATTCTCTCAGGCTTTCCTCAACCCCCTATGTAAATAATGCTTGTCTGCACACACAGATCTCTTCCGTTATCTACTTACGGCCCTTCTAATATGTTTCCTTTATTTATTTATTTATTCATTCATTTATTTATTTATTTATTTAGGCCAAACCAGGGATTGAACTCAGGCTCTTGCACTTGCCAGGGAAGCTTATATTCCACTGAGCCATCTTCCTGACCCCTATGTTTCCTTTTTTTTTTTTTAGTACCAGGAATCAGGACCTTGCACTTGCCAGGCAAGCACTGTGGTGCTGCTAAGCTATATCCCTGACCCTAATTCTTTTCGTAGCACTTATTTCCACTTACTGTCTCCTATCTGTGGAGTCAGTTACTACCACACTGAGTTCCATTCAAAGCAAGGGCTTTACTTTCTTCTTGGAGTTCCCAACCCTCAGAAGAGCACATGATTAACTGTAGGAATTTGTTAACTGTGTGTTCAAAGAATAAATATTACATACCTATTATGTACAAAAAAGACCACAAGATCCTTACCTGTCTTGCAGCTTTTAATCAGTACAAACATTTGAGGTAGACCAGAACAGCCATATTTCAGAGATGAGAGAGCTGATTGCTTAGGAGCAGTGAGTAGCTATTATAAGTAGAATGGGTCCACACAAGATAATGTTGTCTCCATTGAAAGTCCTTGTAGTAGATCTTTTTGACTGATAAAAAGTATGCCATCTACACTAATACTTAAAAATGATTCCACACGTGAAGTAATTAACCAGCAGTGGAAATACATTTTCTGTTGTCTGAAATTTCATTGGTTCCATTTTCTTTTTGGTGTTCTTGGAATTTAAAATAGAAAATTACAGTATTCGAAATACTTAAGCCTTCATCACAATATAGAGTTCTTGCAGCAACTAAAATCTTCCTTGGGCTTACTATTTAGCGTTTGCTGGCTTTGTGTCCCAGTGTTCATTTTTAAATCCTTAACTTTCCTAAAAGGGAATGGGATATTATTCTCAGTACCTTCTAACTTAATTGTTGGCCTTACTGCCTTAATCACTTTCTTTGAGTATCCTTTTAAGTTGTGATCACTATTAAAAAGATTAAATATGACACAGTTTAAGTTTGACTGTCTTAGTCTACTACTTTAAGTATCAGTTACATGTATGTGCATGTTGTTAACCCTAGGGGCCAGCAGACTAAGCTTGGAGTTAATTGTGTGCATATTTGAAAAGTTAACATATCACTGCCAAGGAAGGGCTAAGGACAAAGTGTAAGAATGGCAGTGAATACTACCATCCCATGCCTGGAAGCTATAAGACTACACTGGGAAGGGTGTTTGATCTAGGGGTTGAGGGAAGAAAGTACTAAGGGAGGGCAATGACAAAAAACGTGGAAAGTGGAAAAGTACCTGACTGTAGGGTAGTAGGTTTTCTTGATGAGAAAAAGATTCTGGTTGGCCTCAAATCTACAGTAGTTGTAGATGAAAGGCCTTGGGAATTTTTTTTTGATTCAAGGAAATGAATCAGATAGCAAAATAGATTCCTTTCAGTGAAGCATATTTATATCTCTTAGTACAAATATAGCATTTGTAAAATGAAAGGTTTTTCGCAATTGAGGCGCTCCAGTGTTAATTGTGCTACTTTTTTAAACCACTAACCTGATACTTCCAGATGTAGTACTATCATTTAGCCTAAACCACTGCACAGCAGTTAAATGTTAACTGAGGGTGTAAAGTTTCTACTCATTGACCCGAAATGAAACTTTAGAGGTAAAAACACACTCAGCCAGGATGCAGGCCCTTGTGCCATGTAATCAGACCTTCATTCCATGTTTAAATAGTCTCCAACTAAAAAATAACTAAAGGACTATGAGAGTGAATTAAAAATGCATTTTATTCTGATCAACTTTCAGACTTGTGGTTTTATGCTTACAAAACAGCTTCAGTAGTGTTCCCTTGGATTGAGTTAATTTGTGGTTTACTTCCTTTGGGATCTAGATTCTTCAGAGAGTCTTTAGGTATTTTAACATTATGGGAGTGTGGTGGTGCATGTGTGTAATCCCACCACTCATGAGGCCAAGGCAGTAGAGGCCAGCCTGGACTACAAAGTGAGCTCAAGGCCAGTCTGAACTGCATAGAGACCTTATCTCAAAAATACCACCCTCCCCCCCAAAAAAAAGATATAGATATAGATATAAATATGTGTGTGTGTGTGTATAGCAGACATCATTTGATTCATAGCCTGTGAATTAGATTTAAGTAGCTAATGTGTGGAAACATTTTATGAACAAAGGAAATAGCTACTCACGTCCCATACATTTAGTTAAATGCTATTATCCTTTACTGAAGTTTAACCTAGAGTAAATTTTTCCAGTGATTTCTCTATGTATATGCTTTCTGAACAGTTTCTGGTGAGACCATTGAGAGACAGAGCAAAGGAGAGGAGGACACATTTGTAGAGTCCCTGTGAAAGGCTAGGTACTTCAGTTATTGACTACTGGATGCAACTGACTTAACATCTCCATTTTACTGTTGTAAAAGCAAAGCACAAAGGGTTAACTCACATGACTCATATATGACAGCCAGTTAAAAAGCTGGTGACAGGACCTTCAACATTCTTAGTGACTCAAACTATACTGCTGTCTTTTTGTAAGTCATATTGAGATGGCCACAAGCTATGAACTTTTAATGAGAGAAATAGCTGCCATCAAGCTCCTTGATATTGTTTGGACACACTGTCATGCCAAATTAAGTTATTTATTGTTCCACTTTTTTTTTTTGAGACAAGATCTTCCTATGTAGTGCTGGCTGGCCTTGGACTTGCTTATGTAGCCCAAGCTAACTGCAAACTCACTGTGAACCTACTGCTTCAGTCTTCTCAGTGCTGGGATTATAGATGTACACCACCATGCCCAGTAGCCACTTTTTATTATGTTCTAATATGCTGACCCCTCCCCCAACTAGATTTGGTTTAACCCCTAGAAAAATGAAATGTAAGACTTTTAATCGTTATGTTACTATCTAAAGGAAATAAAATCTTTCAAACGAACAAAACTCTTTCTGTTCAGTAAGGAGTGCAAAATTGAACACCTAAAGACTGTTGGCATTGCAAAATCACTCACCCACGTAATAACACTGTGTACAACATTTAACGGTGTTATGCATAGAAATGGAATTATCACAAAATCAACTATTGATCTCAATGAACATATTTTATTCAGAATCAGAATTGTAGGATTTTCCAGGGTCAGTTAGTTCGACTTCCAGATAGATGGCATTACTTATTCAGTGTTTCACAGCTTGTTAGTAAACAATGAGGATATATATACACATGTGTGTGTGTGTGTGTGTGTGTGTGTGTGTGTGTGTGTGTGTGTGTATTTGAATGGTAGGAATTGAACACAAGGCATTTGCACTGAGATTTCCAGTTCTTTTTATTTTTTATTTTGAGATGGCCTTGCAAAGTCTCTAAGTTGCCCGGGCTGAGCTTGAACTTGTGATCCTCTTGCCTCAGCCTTCTTTTTTTTTTTTTTTTTTTTTTTTTTTTGAGACAGGGTCTCACTATGCAGTTCAGGCTGGCCTCGAGCTCACTTTGTGGCTCAGGCTGGTCTCGAACTCACAACAATCCTCCTGTCTCAGCCTCCCGAGTGCTGGGATTACAGGCATGCGCCACCACGCTCGGCTTACCTCAGCCTTCTAGAGTGCTAGGATTATAGATACATGCCACCATGCCCAGCTATGCCTCTTACTTTGCCATTAAAGAGGCTTCTATAAAGACATATTCTCCAAATCACTTTCATTTTATTACTTAATTGGATATGGGATTAAAAGCAACCATTCACAGACCTGATATTCAACAGCTTTATCAGTTTTTAAATTTTGAAATGTTTCACATCACAGAGTAAACAGTCACTACACTTTGCCTAACTCCTCAGCCCTCCCTCAGAGCCCCAGGGACTTTCCCAGGAACCCAGCAGCCACAGGTATAAAGCCTGGCACCTTGTCCCCTCCAGGGCTAGAAGACATTCCAGTCTCTCTACATACTCAGAAAATTATTTCATGTTTTCATGTTTAATAAACTTGTATTTACTAGTTTTTACTAAGTACAATGAATGGATAATATTTGAATGAAAATGTGGCGTACAGTTTTTTTGGATGTATATCCAGTTTCAGAATGAAAATCATGGTTATCTGTCTACAAGGAAACACCAAAACCCTCAGTATTACTTTCTATTTTCTCTCAGATAATGCTTTAAGGAACAGGTCATTGCCAGAACTGAGAAATGATTAATCATCCTTGTGATAAACTCTTTATATTTCACATCAAAACAGTATCTTTGTTCTTTTTTTTAACCAGTCCTGCATAGCCATTCTTGCTCCTTTGCTGAGCTATACAAGGAACAGTGATGACACCAGCATTTACTATTTCCTAATTACTCCGTCTAAGCCAATCTGTAAAAATGCATTGCAGTTACATTTTATAGATCTGCATAGACCACCAACTTGATTAATTGGCATTAATTACCTTGTATTTTTCTGAATATCCATTGGTAATAAGTAAGCACTGTTCTTAGATGGAAGGAAATGAAATATATGTAAACTGAGTAACACTTTTTGTCTAACAAGTTCTATTTTTATACCGTGAGCCTGAAATTAAATAGTTGTGAGAAACTGCAAAGCTAGAACTGACAGGCCATGGATGAGGCTTTGCCAGTGGTGGCTGTAGCATTTCTCTGTCCAGGTAAAGCTGTCAGAGAAGCAGAAAGACTGAGGAGAGAATTAGGAAAATGCACTATTAAATTGTGAAATCAAGGAAAAGAAAGACCAAGGAGTTTAAAGAGCATCTGGTAACTCTTCCATCAGCTGACATGCCAGCACTAAGCTCCAACCTCCTCCAGTTCCTCGCTGGGTGGCCAGGCTGCTGGTGGCAGAGGCAGCAAGCCCTCTCAGTGCCAGGTCTCTGACCCTTGGGGACCTATAGCCAAATTTGACTGTCTCTTCTCTCTCTCAGCTGAGCAGATTTCAACATTTCAGCTGGTCCCATGCCTGATTTCATGAAGGCACACTGGCACTTGACCAGGCAGTCCAGCGAGGCATTGCTACTGTGAACCAGGTCAGGGAGCAGACATTACGTGTAAGACAATTTAAGAGACAGGCTAGGCCTGAGCAGGCAGACTGCTGAGGGAAGGGGGCCTTTCATGTTTGGACTCGGGCAACTGGTTTGCACCCTTTTCATAAGTGTATCCCTCTGCATTGTGAAAATAGAAGATAATAATACCCTAGCCCACAACACAGCCATTTGCCAAGGCTGTAGAACTGCCTCTCCCAGTGACGTGCACAGATTGTCCTTAAAACCAGAGCAATAAGGGAAAGTTCTCCTAAGAGTATGCATCCCAACAGGAGTTGGCAGCTATGGAAGCCACAGTTAAACCTTGGCCCTGCTAATGTACAAGAAGTAGACAAACTATCTCTGCCTCTTTTCTTATCTGTAAGATGGCATGCTGTGACATTAGGATGTTACGATTACATAAGCCCATGAATCTTTGAGCCCAGAAAAGTCTCCAGGGGACACACACACACACACACACACACACACACACACACACACACACACAGAGTAAGCTTCCAATATTCTTTCAAGAATCATTTTAAAAATTGAAAACAGGGGCCAGGGAGATGGCTCAGTGGAATAAGTACTTCCCTGGCAAGCACAAGGGCCTGAGTTCAATCCCTGGTTCCACAAAAAAAAAAAAAAAAAAAAAAAAATGGAAAAGAGTAAAAACTGGATAGTGCTCAGATTTATCAATACATACACATTTTGGAATGTGTTTAAATGTTCATATGTATCTTATGATCTTATCCATAAAAAGTATTCAGTAGTAAGTTTTCTGCTGCTTCCTCTTGTACAAAATGTTTCCTGTTCCCAGGATTGCTGACAGTAGGAAGTAAAAGGACAAACGGCATGATGAAAGGACTCTATATCTCAGGCTGCTGTCCTGTCAGCAGTAACAACCATTTCCCTGAAGCTTGCCTCTGACCTCCACACTTTCCAAGACCTGGTTTTCAGCTGCAGGAAGACAAAGTACTCCTTAGTAGTACAAGAGAGAGAAGAAGCTACCTCATTCCACCCTACTCTAGAAGCAGCTGACCTGTCCTTTGAAGGGGCTCAGAAGATCACATGTTCTGGAAAGTTCAGGAGCTCGATAGACAGATGCTGTCCCCCTAAGACCTGCTGGGTTCACCTTGATGACTAGGTAAACACCTTTGTGATGTTCCAGTATTGAAGATTACAGTAAACTAGCCCAATAGCTATCTGGGGTCCCTGCCCCAAAGCACTACAGTCCCAAGGACACATTTGGAAGGAGTCCTAAGGGTGTCTGCCTTACCTGCCCACTCAGCGAAACTGTGCTTCCTTCTAATCTCACCAGACATTCAGTAAGCAGTAGCAAAAGACCACTTTAAAAAAAAAGTCAGAAACCATGGGGAAAAAAATAGCTCTTGCTTTGAGGAAGTTAATAGTCTCTGAATGGGGTAGGAGGAGACAGCAGTGTTACATAGTCACAGGTGACTTTGGCAAGTTTATTTTATTAGCTTGAACATGAAGCAACTGACAACAGGGGACATGTCCTCTAGGTTCCAAGGCCTTCCCAAGAGGGAACATCATCTCTCCCAGTAAATGCCTTGATGTCTCAGTCCCTGACCCTGTGACTTCCATTGCTTTCTGTCTGTACCACTACTTACCAGCAACATTTTAAAACATTTGACCAATGGACCCAAGCAAAGGCCTACTCATACATAATTAAATCAAGGTAGCTTTCGGAAGAGAAGGAAGAGGAACAGTAGCTGCAGTTCTCAAATACAATGAACAGTTTTAAGATGAAATTATGAGTCTGGCTTCCAAGGCAATCACACACCCCGTTATAATACTAATACTGAACATGATTGGTGTTTGCATCTTTTCTTGTTCCCCAAATGCCATGCTATCAATAGATACCTAGGACATGATTCAGTCTGCTATAATTGAATCTTGGTATTATAAGGAACTTAGAATTTTTGTCTGAAGATGTTTTTACAGAAACAATTGTAACTTGTACTCAGTGATTATACACTAAATAAGGGTAATGCTATAGCATTTGACCAGTGGTGGCAAACCTGTGGCACATATGCCATAATGGTCTGTTTGTATCATTCAGAACTCTAAAAGGTTTGCCATCACTGCTGTAGACCGTAACAAAAGGTTAAATGCCTATTTTTGTACTAGATTTCTACAAGGCAAAATCTTCCTAATATTTCTGGTAGTGACTGTCACAAATGTGAGCTCTGAATGTACCCTACCTGCCTTAGAAGTTCAGCAGGCACCCCTTGGACCTTTTGCCATTCTCTCTGTCATCATGTGGGTTACAGGGTTAGCTCCTGTCAGCCCCATAACTTCATGAGTCTCAGAGAGGACATGAGTTAATCATGAAACTTGTTAGTATGATGTATAGTCGTAGGATTTCTTACTTATAATGTATACATACTTTGCCACCATGTTAGTATAACCCTTTTATAATTAGCTGATATAAGACTGATAATTACCCTTCACTTGACAATGTATTCTGGAGTATCAATTTTGTCTTTGCAGTGTTTATTCATCCATAATGTCATTCTAAAAAACAAAACAAAGGGAGGTTGCATAAAAAGAGTGAAAGGGAAGAATCTGACAAAAGAAAATTATCTTTGAACAGATCTGTTTTGCTTAGAAATGAACTTAGATGCAGTTTTGTTTTGTTTTTCCCTTACTCTGAACACAAAGATGCTCTTTCCTTGCTAGCTCAGTGTATAGCTTGTCCTTCTCTCAACCCCAGGACATTAATGTGGCTATACTGCTTATCTGTGTTCTTTAGCTTGGTTTGGAGAAACTTTTAATATTCTACACTCTATTTAAAAATCATATGCAAGAACTTTATTGATGAAAACAAGATCCTAGTTTCTAAATAATGTTGACTCTTGGGAAACATTAAAATGTGTTCAATCTAAGAAGATACTTTGATCTGTTATTTATTTTTAATTGGAATTGAATCAAATTACTGGTCAATTTCAAAAAAAATTATTTTCATTACATCTTTTTCCTCTTCAAGAATCAAAAGGAGGCCTCCAATGTAATGAGAAAATCTTCATGCTAATTAAACCTGATCTGCAAAGCATCCAGCAGCTTCCATGACCCAGCATTTCTATCCAGGTAGCTCAGGAACTCGTGTTCACCATTGGTAGTAACAAGCTTCCAGTGATTATGGTAGCCATCAAGTTTCCATGATCCCTAAATCCTTACAAAAGAGATTTGCAAAGCTTGTACTCTTTACTTCCTAATTTAGTTTACACTGTGCTTGTGATAAAGAGGTAAAGCCCATGGCTTTGCCTGAATGCAGACATGAATTTCTATGGCACACATCTTTCTGACATCTGAGAGCTAAGGACTAGAAGTATGAAAAGAACCGTGGCCGTATTCTGCATCCAGGTATTCTTCCATGAGCTGCTGTCCATGGAGCCTGCTCCTCATATTTTCCTTTCTCTTCAGTGTTTCTCCCCCCACTATGGAGAGATCCATTTTTCCTTCAGTAGTAGCTCTCTCCCTAGGAGCTACTCCACAGTCTCTCTCTAGGCCTCTTTTCCCAATGCCAACCATTGCAGAGAGGTACACAGTTTCACCCACCTCTGCTCATATCTGCTACTTCCAAAATAAATAAGAAAAAGGACAAAAGAGATGCAATTTTAGAAAGGTCAAAGAGTGTTTAAAAATTACCAGCATTGGGAAAATTACACCAAGACTGGTTCAGAGAGCCTAACCTTATTTACATTTCAATAGAGACCTGGGTCAACTACCTGAAAGACTTCAGTAACTTCCTATGTAGTTGGAGGGCAGTGGCACCTTCTCTGTTACAGGGTTGTGTCTCACTCTCGGAGAGACCAGACCCAGGCCCTATCTACAATAGAGATACTCTTCTTCCAGCCTTTCAAAGGCTTCTTTGTGGGTGCCAGACCACTTGTTCAAACCTTCAGTTTGCTCCCTAGTTCTTAGAAATTGCCTTTTATTATACTTCCCTATAGAGATTCTTCTGGAATCTTGAAAGCACCTTCCTGGACTCTTCTGGATGATTCTCAGCTCTAACACTGAGCAAGATGTGTCCCTCTTCCTCACTGAATGATGACAAAAAGCTGTCTCTGCTGTGTGACCTCAGAAAGAGCTTAATCTCATCAGTCCTGTTTTCTCAGCTGCAAAGTGGGGCCACCAGTAATACCCACTTTATCATGTAATAATAAGGGAGAAAATCCTTGAAGACTTATGAAGGCCTTTACATATGACTGGAATAAAGTGATTGCTCAATAAATATTAATGATCATTATAATCCTTAAAAACACTCAGTTAACACTTGCCAATCTTATAGGCTCACTATGAGGTATAAGGATATAAACGAGAGTAACTATGCCTTCAACAAGTTTCCAGGGTGGTAAGAGGGGCAAGTATCAAAAATTATAAAGCAATGGGCCAGGATTTTTAATGAGAATATTCTTGGAATCTTTTAGGAATATTGAACAGGAGCAAATAACTCTACCTGAGGACAAGAACAGGAAAGGTTGTATAAAGAAAGCTCCTGGAGAACAGACCTGACCTGGACAAGACCATACCAGAAGAGAGTGGCTTCCAGCAAAGGGAGAAAGACTGTCCTGCTAGGAAGAAGAGATGTGCGGCCCATAGTGAATTCTGGTCCTACCCTCTGGTGACACTTGCCTGGTTCACCAGTTGACATCAGGAAATAAATGGATCCAGTCTCCTTAAAGCATTTAAGAAGAAAAGAAAAAGGTATTCTGAAGTCTGCCTCTGTGACATCCATCTCTCAGTTTCAAAGATCCACCTCCAGCTTACCCTTCTTGTAAAATGTTGTTGTGCTTACAATGAAGAGCATGTTAATCATATGACTCCTACTAAATCTTTTGCTAAGGGGTACAATGTTGGACAGTAAAGCCAGGGTTGCCTGCATTCTTTGGCAACTGCCAAAGGACGTATTGAAATACGTCCTTAGCCCTTGAATGAATCTTTTTTTTTTTTTTTTTTTTTTTTTTTTTTTTTTTTTTTTTTTTTTTTTTTTATGTACCTGGTACTACCTACCCTTTACAAATATCTTATTTCCTAGTCCTAAGAATTGTGTAGTCATCTGTAAATCCTGACCCCAACAGTTTCTAGTTTTACAACCTAGGACAAATAAAAAACCTGTTTGTTCCTGTATCCTTTTCCTGCAGGATGTATGTCATACCTCACAATTGGATAATAGGATGCTATGAGCCAATATGTCTGAACAATCAGAGTAAGACTCAGTAGCTGCTACTACTATGCAGCTACTGGTGCATCTGGTTTGCTGCCCCCTTGCATAGGTGTGGTGGATGATGAGGCAAAGATTGGTAGCAGTTCACCAAAATGCTTTTCCCCTTCTTCTAGGGCACATAACCAACATTTCCCTCCTCCTTTGAAGTTAGGTGTGGCTATGTACTTGAGTTCCAGCCAATAGATAGGAACTGAGATAATAAGTACCTCTTCCAGGCCTGGCCTTCAATTGGTCCCACTGTCCTTCACCATCACCTTTTAATAAGAAATGATCTTATTTGATCATTTGCTTACTTGATCTTAAGCAAAAGGCCAAGAAGTGATACTACCACCTTTCTCAACTAGGCTAGTTGTTGTGCAGAAATATGAGTCCCACAGTAAGTATGTGAAAAAAGGCCATCTTTCAGCTAGCCCCTTGCATTGTGTGTTTCCTGGGTAAGAAAGGAATTTCCACCATATCTGGACTATTATGCCTCTGGTTAACAGCCTGGCCCACCTTTATTAATGCAACAAATATGGACTGAGCTCCATGAAGGATAAGCCTTGTAGGAGAGTATGAAAGAGTTATGTCTGTCTAGCATCTTCTTCTTCCTCTTCCTCCTACTCCTCTTCTTCCCTTTCCCCTCTTTTTCTTCACTGTCCCTCTCCTTTTCTTTTTATTCCCCTTGACAAGAAAACCTCTCTTGTCTTGTTGGAAATCTCAGCATGATTTTGGTGGCTGAATGTCTCTACCACTAAATTGATAGGCTTTTCATAATGGCCCAGACTCTGTTCCCTTGGCCATAGTGATAGGTTCAATGGTAGCCACCTGACCCAGGGCAGACTAATCACTCATTGATACAAGGCTTGCTTAAGTTGTCAGGAGAAAGAGGATCTCTCATTTTTTGTGTTATTACTGGCCTTAGAAGTGAAAATACTTTAAGGATCCTGGTGGCCATGGAAAGAGTTTATTGAAAAAAGAATCCAACACCAACACAGAAAGAAAAAATTAATACAGAACATTTCTTTGCAGCACCACTTGAACTGTTGCCTTCATTATGTTCAGTTTGTATTTCCTGATTACCTTGATATATGAACCTCCTTTTTGGTGGTCTGATTAGAATTAGTTTTACAATAGCTTAGAAATTTAGAGCTGCAAGTTACCAATTTACCTATTTGCCCCTTGCCACTGGTTCCCTTGGGCCTCTGACTCAGGCATACCCTTCTACCCCAACACATTCCCTGAGAGTGACAGTAGTGTTAACAATCCCATCTTCACATTACACAAAACATTAAAATTCCTTAAATAGTTACAGTAAATAAGTATGATTTCCACTAAGGAAGGAAGAATATTAGTCATTCGCATGTGGTTTCAACTGGTAACACTCACTCTTAGGGAGGGAAAGCTAGTAAGTGTATAAGAACAATAAGATTGCATTAGGATCAATTCAATAGAAGTAACTATATTTCTTTTTTTTGCACTGAATTTTTGTTTTGATGATGATTTTTTGTTTTCATTTACTTTGATGTTTAAAGTACTAAGGATTAAACCCAGGGCCTTCACACTGTGGTATATTCCAACACCCCTCCCTCCCTTTATGTTTCAATTTGAGACAGAATCTTCCTAAATTGCCTAGCCCAAGCTGGAATTTGCAATCCTCCTGCCTCAGCATCCCAGAGTGCTAGATGTCAGATATGTGCAACCATGCCTGGCTTTAGTAAAGACTTCTTCAAATAAGTGGTGAATTTGGCAGTTTAGACATTTTTGCAAATTTCATATAACAGAATTTGATGAAAGATATTTCTGGTTTTTGTTTTTTGGGGTTCTTTTGTATTTTATAGGGGGAGGAAGGGTGTTCAGGGTCTCACCACTAGCTTGCACTTATAGTGATCCGCCTGTTTACAGCCTCCCAAGAGCTGGGATTACAGGCATGCACCACCATGCCCAGTCTCAATTGCTATCTAGGCGCACCCCAGGGGTGGGGCCAGCATGGTAGGCCTGGGGATCAAATCCCCGGCCCCCGCACTCTGCTTGCAGGCACTTTAACCTGCTGAGCTATTTGGCCAGCCCTGATATTTCTGTTTTTCATTAAAACAAAATAGTTACAACCCCAGAGATGTCCACGGGGTGGTTGTGGGGGGGGAGTGCTGTATAAATGAATTTTTACAATTTGTTGTTCAGACTCTTCCCAGCCTTAAGTCTTTTGAAGATGTATAATCCATTTGCTTGGTCTCCAATGCAGTAAGCCTGTATAATGAGGCATTTTTTTTTTTTTTATTTTGAAATGTGTATATGTGAGCCATTTCCTTTGCAAAGTGAAAATTTTTCAAAGCCACTTCATTCATCATTGTTTTCTTTCATTTTAGTGAAAACCAACCTGGCCATTTATGTCAAGGTTTTCTTCCCTCATACTCATTTCTTGATTTTGAGTTCACCATCTCAGCAAAATCACCATTTGGAAAAAGACTTTCCTAGATTTATCTTGCCTTTTGAACTCTACCTTCCTTCTCTCACCTTTGCCCTGCACACTACAGTCCTTCCAAAACCAAGGGCCAGGAGTCCAACTCCAAAAAGAGTCAAAGAATAGATTTTTTTTAAAAGGCTGTTCTTCTGGGGAGGGGAAAGTCAGGAGTGGCTGTTTGTGCCCAGACTTTAAGGTCTTAAGTTCTAGTGATAGGGAGTTGGTGATGGTTACACAGCACTGGAAATGTAGTTAAGGTCGCTAAGTTGTACAGAGCCAAATTGGTGATTCTTATGAAAATTTTGTTCCAATAAAAACAAATCTTATTTTTACCCCTTGTCCTGTATAATTGTATAAAATTCTAAATCTAAATGCTTCACACATAAGGATGGCAACAAACAAGAAGAATGAAGTCAAACAGGAAGAGTAATTTTGAACCTTAGAAAAGTACAGACAAAACAAAGCACAAATGTCTTTTGCCAACTGTCATTGGGGGAGAAAAGGGGCTCTGTACATGCCCCTGCAAGGAGAAAATTTTAAGAAAAAATAAAACAAAAAACAGCAGGGGCCCTGCAATGGTGTGGGCAGGAACAAGATGAATGGTCCCCCCAGGACCTTGGATTTGTGTTGGGTTGTCCACTACCTTTCATCTTTTTGTCCTCCTGCTTGATTCACATGCAGATTAACTCAGGGTAGTCCTCACTAACTACTCTTTTTTCACTCTTAGGAAGGGAGAGAAGCAGCTAAATATTTATGAGGCATTTTCTCAGTCTCTGGAAGATGCATTTTTCTGACTCCCTGTCTGCACCTAAACGACGCAGCTTCCCAGGAAGGGCGCTCACCCTGCCGCTCCCAGGGAAGGGCCAGGGGATGGGAAAAAGCATACAGCTCAGCACTGAAGAAGGAACCGTTTCTTTTTGAGATCTGTAGTTGTAAGTGTAAAGTTGTTTCAAGTAGGGTAGGAATGTGCAGGATGACTGTCCTTGGGAACAAGATGGGCTTTTTCTATTGATGTAGGGCTATGAGGGACTGGTGTCAATACCGGAGATCATTCATCAGAAAACAAAGGATCCATGAGCAAAGAGTTTTGTTGTTGTTTTTTTAAGCTGCACTTTGTACATGTTCCTTCATTAGGGATTGAGTGTAGACCCCTAAAGGATTTGTTAGTTTTTATTGCATTGCCCCGTTCAACACCTTTGCCTTTTTCTTCCTCTTTGTCATGCAGATACTGTCATTAGGCTACCTACATTCCACTTAAGTAAATTCACCCTAAATGTGTTCGTATGAAATTATACCCAGTTATGGATTAGAATGTAGCTCATTTTTAATTACATGTAATTTTTTATGGTGTTTTAATAGAATAATTTTAGTCCTCTAGGACTAAAATATAGACATCTTAATGACCCTAATATCACACTGCCGGAAGAGGCTGCTTTCCAAACTTTGATCATCTCCCTAGCCTTTCTGCTTTTGCTGCTCAGCAGGTGCCCCAGCAGCCCACCAGGCCTTGCACAGGATGGGTCTCAGGTCTGTCCAAATGCTTCCCCCTCGCACAGTGGCTCAGGACATACCGTAAGTATTGCCAGTACAGCTCAACTGATTTATTCTCATTTGTAGATGTTAATATACAAGAAAGTTAAGGTTTTACTTGACATTTTCAAAATTTCATTCTGGATTCAAGAACTATTTAGCCCAGCTCTCTTCATCTATCCTCATGGGTTAAAAGATTAAGTTGGGAAATCTACTTCAGATGCCACCAACACCCAAACCTTTTCTTCACTGGAAGGTGGCAAAGCAGAAAAGCAACTCTAGGCAGCCAAGAGAAGTGTCCACTGTGCAGCTCCCACTGAGAACTCGCCTACATATTTTTGTGACAAACTGAAATTTAGTTGTTGATTGTTGATACAGTATTTCCTTCATGTTAAAATACAGATTGTGGGTTCTATATTCCAGCCTCCCTTTCTTCCCCTAAATCAGGTTATTTGACCCTTAGTTATTTAAAATGCAGATAATGCTGGGCGTGGTGGCACATGCCTGTAATCCCAGCACTCGGGGGGGGGGGGGGGGGGGGGGGGGGGGGGGGGGGGGGGGGGGGGGGGGGCTGAGGCAGGAGGATTGTTGTGAGTTCGAGACCAGCCTGGGCTACAAAGCAAGCTTAAGGCCAGCCTGAACTGCATAGTGAGACCCTGTCTCAAAAAAAGACAAAAAAATAAATAAATAAAAAATAAAATAAAATAAAATGCAGATAATAACTAAGTTTAGTCTATTTATGTAACACTTATTATAATCTAAGCATTACATTTCTATTAGCTTACAACCACAGTGTCTTTAAATCAATATTATCAATAAGACAAAAGTTCACAAGGAAATGTTTAAATCTGACATTGGACCACTGAAAGAGAATTGTGTAAACTCAGCATTATTTCATAGTCATTTATTACTTGCTTGTCCAAATGCCTAAGTACTTGAGTATATCTAAGTTTAAAGAAGACGATAGCTAGAGTTCTCTTTGAAGAAAGAGTTCATGAAAGTGTTCAACGAAAATCTTCCAGGTTCTTTCTAGGGGGAAAAAATCTATTCCTTGGCAAAGGCATTTTATAGAAAGCTCTGGGAATGGTAAATATATTTCACACAAAATATTTTAAATGAATATTGTGAGGCTTTGATCAAACAAATGCACATGTAAGTTTTTAGCTGTTTTAAGTATAAATAAATACATATACGTAAACAACTATTGCCCATTGGTGGTACATTATAGAAGCTCAGCTGTTATCCCACACTTACCCCTGCTGGAGAACATGCTGGAGGACAACATCACTGCCAGTATGCTGGGTATAAAGGAGCCCCCAACAGCCACCCTAGGTCCAGACAGATCCTGGCTTCTCACAGGCTGACACGGAATCTATAGGGCTGGCCTTCTAACTGGCCACAGTGGGAAACCTTACTCTCCATTAATTAAGGTGAAGGTCCCCAAGAAAGGCTTCACTCAACTAGGAAATATACCTCACTAATGAGCTCTACTTCTTAAAATCCTTGCTAGTTAAGGCCAGGCAGATAGCTCAGTGAACTAAAATGCCTGCTTAGGCAGAGTGCAGTGGCCTGGGTTCAATCCCAGCATGCTGTGCCGACTCCACACCCAGGGTGCACTGAGACTGCAATTGAGACTGGGCATGATGGCCTGCGCCTGTAATCCCAGCACTTGGGAGACTGAAAACAGGAAAATCACCATGAGTCCGATCTACGTAGTAAGACCCACTACGTACTAAATACATTTTTAAAAATTCCTGCTAGTTATAAGCCTTTAATATGTTTATTTCAGGGCTGCTGGTGAGATAGCTCAGTGATCTAAAATGCTTGCTTAGGCAAGCTTAGGTTTGATCCAGGGCACCACATGCTATAACAGCCTTGCCCTCAGGGCAGGCTGAGCCAGCTAAAAGAAAAAAAAAAAAAGTTTATTGGAGGGACAATGTCATTATCAGTTATTAACCTTTGAAATTAACTGAAGTAAGTGTATTAGAATAACTTAAGCAGGGGGATTAAAAATGGTATATTTTAACTTTACACAGTATATACAAAGGGAAGAAAAGAAGAGTTCCTTGCAGCAGTGTCCTGTAGTGAAACACAGAAGAATATACTAGAATGGGGTTCCCTGAAAGTCATGGTAATAGGTTTGGGGTTCTGGGCACTTGCACACAAGAAAGAGATCTTGAAGGAAAAAGGAGCTAAGAGTGAACCCTGTACAGAAGTTTGTTGAGAAAAAAATGAAGCAAGCATGCAAACTATATTATTACCTATAAAATTAAGATGCATATTTATGCCATATTATCCACATTTATAAGATGAGAAGACGTTCTCGTGCTGATGATAATACTATAAATTGATGAGTTTCTGTGAGGCAATTTAAATACCAAAAGATTTAGAATTATGTATGCCTTTGGGCTATAATTTCACTTTTTTCTGGGCATTTATTCTGTATAAATTACCATGGCTGTGTGAAAATAGGGTAATAGAAAAAAATAGAAAATTTTATGTTATTATTATTTACTTATATTAGCTTAGCTATTATTTCTGTAATATACATAAATTAATTGTGGGATAAGAAATCAGCAATAAAGTCTGTTAAAAAAATTGTCCAATGTGTGAGCTCCTTTGCTGTCTACTGATTAAAGTGCCCCTCTGGAAACTTCATGGAAACTTATCCAGTGTCACAGAAATGCTTTGAATCAACAGTATCAACAACAAAAAAACCCTGTGCAAATACTCTTGGGGCAATGCCTCTCCCAGCACCAAAACAGAACCTTGAAAATGTTCAGGAAAATGATTCTTCTTTGAATAATGTGCACAGAAGTTCAGTTTAATATATTCAAATATAAATTTCTGAAAACAATATATAAATTTCTGGTTTGCTTTTTAAAATACAACCACATACAGACAAAGTATAAGTAACATCTAATGTTTGCACTCTCTAAAGTTGGAACATCCTCTGCAGTGTAACCTCTTTTTTTTTTCTAATGAGCCATGTTTCCATGGCGTTTCATGCAAACAGAAAAGCACTGCAGAACGTTATCCTTTCTCACACCAGAACTGATCCAAACTTATATTAAAATAGCAAGGAACAAGTGAAAATATCTGTAAATCTTTACTCAGAGATGAACTATTGAAACGTGACCCTTTGTTTTGCACTGTCTGTTTTCTCACAAATCTTTATCTTATGCCATCATTTTTGTCTCTCAAATATCTTTAAATAGTTGATCCTTGGAACCTTCACTCATCCCATTGCAAAGTTTAAACATACTGCCTATCTCAGAATGTTTATATATCTGTCTCAAACATGATAGGAGCAGCAGCCCATCCCATCCCTAGCAGATTCCATGGATGTGTTGGGGGTGGCTGCCACATATTGTGATATTTCCCCAACCTAAAACGTGGCTACCTTAGCCTGAGACACACATTTCACAGCTAAGCCTAAATCCACATTGACTTTAAAAGTTTACTGGTTAAATGCTGAATTCCAAACTATCCTAACCTATCTACCTGTGTTTTGTGGTGATTCGTCCATGTACAAACTTGTCTGAAAAGAGTTGGTTGGTATACAGGAGAGAAACTTTCCAAGAAGTGTTCCCACAATGAAATAATCACTTTATTTTGTCCATACAACCAGTTAATTTGATGGAAAAAGGAAAATAGAAAAGTAAATATGTTCTTTTTAAACTTTTTGATGAACCCTCTTAATTGCAAAATTTGTTTTTATTAGTTAATCATTGAGTTATCTGCCCAGTTAAATCCTAAGTATGAGTGCTCAGTATAAGGGAGAATTGCCATTGAGTAACATTTTAAAGAATAGTCATTTTACTGTGACAGTATTTAAATATGAGGTATGAGGTTAAACATAGCTAATTTTTAGTATGCAGTACTTCAAATGAAAAAGTCCAAGGGCTGGCCAAATAGCTCAGCAGATTAAAGTGCCAGCAAGCAAGCACAGGGGCTAGGGGTTCAATACCCACAGGCCTCCCATGCCTGCAATTGAGACTGGGTGTGGTGGTGCACCTATAATCCCAGCTCTTGGGAGGCTGTAACAGGCAGATCACTACAAGTCTGATCTAGTGTGAGACCCTGAATACCCTGTAGACACTTCCCTAAAATACAAAAAAGAAAAAGCTCAGTGGGACTTGTTTTTGACAGGGGCTCTCACTGGGTTCTTGCTTCTGTATCTCTTCCCTGACCTCTATTATCTGGGCCTGCCTGCTATTGTCATTTTGCATGTTGGATTTACTAAAGCAGAAAAACACACAAAATATGCAGCTTGAAAATTGGTGACACAAATAGATTTTCACTCAGTTCGCCCCTGTATAGTATTGTACAGACATGAAAACTAGAGCAAATCAAAGGTGGAGACTACCAACCTGGCTACTTGCCTGAGTAGTTATACCTCTGAGAGAGTTACAATAATGTAGGGGGCCTACAGCCTTCCTTCTACTGTTTTGCTGTCCACCATCAGTCCTTCCAGTGAACAACTTAGTGCCAGTTCTTACCTATCCTAGTTGCTAAAATCAAATGATATGAAAGAGTATAGTGAAGACTTATGTTACACTCAATTTTAAGCAGAATTCACATATGAAATCATTCAGTTTTTCTAAACTATGTGAATGGAATTTGTTTGCCTGAGTATAATTCCACCAAAGCCTTCTAAACTGTGAACTAATTACTTGATCTAATTTTGAAACTTTCTCGAAGTTATCACTGAATTAGTTATCTTTTACTTTTATGTATCATCTTGCTTTTCCACATTTCATTAAGAATTAAAAGCCAAGAGAGACAAAGCTATTTATATTTTATCAAGCCTCAAGATAATGGAAAATATTTTATCCCTGTTAGAACTACAGAATAGCTAGGTGAATAGTAAACCAATATTTGGCAGGATACAAAGGAACAAATAATTATGAGCAGAAATATCTTAAAACATTTTTAAACATAATCCTAGGAAGGATAGTTATTGTAGTGATTTCAATTTCCCTTTGTAATCATCCTCTTTGGGCACACACGTCTGTGTATGTTTACACATATACACATTTGTATAAGGTATAGTATGAAGAATGTTCAATACTATATCACAAGGTATGGGTCTAAACCTGTTCCTTCATGTGCTGATTGACAATAGAAAGTAACCTTCTATCTCTAGATTTCAGTCTTCTTATCTAAAATCAGAGCTAACAATACTTGCTCAATCTGAATCAAGGGATTATAATGAAAAATGAAGGAGATAATGTATATAAAACTTTAGTCAGTTACAGATACAGGGTCCTAATAACACATACTGGGATAAGCAAACAACTCAATGTAGGATTTGGGGTAATTTATTTAACTTCACTGAGCCTGTATTTTTTTCATGTAGCATATACCACTTTATATTACTAAAGTAATAGTAATGAGTATAGAAGTAATAACTGTAGTATAATCTTGAGCCTGTACATATTAGTTACAACTCTTTATTTAAGTAGTGTAAACTAAGTTTGTAATCATTGAAGGAATGAAAGTAAAAGAAAGAAAACTAGTATTTATAAAATCTTTGAATAAAGAATTTTGAAAGCCAAAAAAAGTGAGGAAGGAAGGAAGGAATAAAGGAGGGAAGGAAAGAGAAAGGAAAGGAAAGGGAAGCAGGGGAAGGAAGGAGGGAAAGAAGGAAGGAAGGAAAACCAATATTTATAAAAATGTCAGTCAAGTAATCATAGAAAGGGCAAGGAAGCCCCTGAGCCTTAAAAACCACTAGAGCCAGAAATTTGAATGCTAAGGAGACTTTCTCTTTTCTCTTTTTAGGGCATTTTATTCCTCTTTCTCAGACAAGCCTCTTGTGCAAAGATAGATACCTAGCCACCAGCAATTCCTGCTCATCACCTCTCACAACTTCCCTATAAGGAAAAACAACACAAAAATACCTTGGTTGAATTACCCACCTCCTCCCCTAAGCCAGCGGGAAAGTCCAAGAAAAAATCTGCAGTGTCTGAGCTCAGGATAGGACTCTTAGGTGGGAACTACTTTGAATCAGATGGTCGGAGAGCAAGAGAAGCTATGTAGCAGTTTTCCCCAAGAAGAAAGGTTACATCCTCAGAACAGAGGATCTGAGGCACGCAGGAGCACTCACACAGATCAGCAAAGGGTTGACCCAAGTCTGACCTTCCGCCTCTCTCTGTTGAGGATGTCATTAGCTCTTTAGCAAATAGGTGAAACAAACCCTTCTCCTGCCTATGTGGTCAAGGCAAATGTGAGGAAAAATCTCTACTTAGATTCAAAGGTGTTCACAAAGCTTAAAGTGCTCTACCACTAAAATATAAGCTAAATTACCCTAGTGCTCTGTATTTGGTACTGCCTATGACCCAAACCATTCTACCTCATGCTGTAATTTCATGGAGTACAGAAGCATGATTAATATCACTGTCTACTTCTGTTTTGCTAAGAAGTGGTACTATTTAGAAATTTTTGTTGTTCATAAAATTTTATTTAGTACCTATTAAATCACACATGTAATTTTCTCTTTTTTTTTTTTTTTTTTTTTTTTTTTTGAGTGGTACCAGGGATCAAACTCAGGACCTTGCACTTTCCTAGCAAGCACTTATTCCACTGAGATATCTCCCTGGCCCACATATGTAATTTTCTTGACACTGATATCTGAGTATTTCAATTAGAAGTACATAAATTAGTAAAGTTTCCTATTGTTGAACCATTTTCTCAACCATCCTTCTCTCCTATGGGATTGTGTGTGTTTAGCAACAGCTGTCCCCAAAGCATGGAATTGTTGGCAGTCCTAAGACAGAAATTTACGTTCTGAACTTCAGTTACTTTGGCTTGTCGACAAGCCCCGGGTGCCCTGCCTTGGCTTGCGTGGGTGCTGTCCACTGAAATGTGCCTCCATCCACCACCCCCTTCCCAGCCAAGCCCTCCTGTCCTTCAGGACTGCCTGAAGCTCACTGTGTTAGGTGTCTATTGCACAAAGCCGTCCTTTATTTTGTGTGAACATATGCTTTCAGCCCATTGGCACTCCTCCGGCACAGCTTTGTACATCACCTCAAGTTGTTACATGTGTACATTTTGTCTCTCCAAAAGATTAAAACCTGAGTGAGTGCCATGTTTCTTTGCAGGAACAGGCAGTGACCTTGGGTGCTGCCATGAGAAAAGCATTTGTCACATCACTGTAAAAGTTGGACTTAGAGCAGATAAACTTGCCAACTTCAGTGTTTTGTACCATTCATTCCCTGGCCTGATGGAGAATTGGGGACTGGGAATCTGGAATGTTTGTCTGTGTCTCTATGGGACTGAAGTGTGGGTCTGTGGTAGGATGGATACCTCCTGTCCATGGTTGCAAGGGAAGAGCTAGAGGATGAAGGCTGAAAATAATATCCTGGGGTGAGCGAGTGGCCATGGCCAGCGAATGAGTCCAAATCATGTCATAAATTAAAGTAACTTGGAAAACTGGGAGATAAGGTACGGAGCTAAAATGAGTGGTGCTGAGCCACAGAGAGAGCCAAGAGTGAAATCAGGGAGTCAGTATGACAGGTCATACTGTTGAAGGTCATCTGGGGGTTTCCATTGTGGGCTGCAGGTGAGCTGGGTTCACTACTGGAAAGGAAACCAAGCCCTTGAGGCAGTCACCAGAACCATGCTTGCTCACTTGCTGTACGATTCCACAGGCTCCCAGGGATTCCCCAAGTTAACTGTGATCTCTCATTTAAAGCTCATCACAGATGGGCAGGAAATTCTACACTAGTTATTCTAATCCCAAACAAGCCATGAAACCCATAGAGCCAATTCCAGGTTTAGCTGTGTTACTTTTATCCAAAAAGAAATCAACCCCCACTTTTGTGCAGCCTTCCAGAATATCCAGAGTACAGTAACCAAGAGAAAAGCCCCTGAAGCTAAAAATGCTAACATAGTATAGTGAAAATGAATTTATGATGGCTTGCTGGCACTGTGCAAGTGCAGAGGGGAGAGGATGTGACAGTTCCATGCTTTATCTGACCCTCCATACACTTCCTCCTCTTCCCTCTTCTTCCTGTTGGGACATTTTTGTCCATGCCAAGTACCATGAGATCCCAAAGGAAATATGAGGACTTTATGATTGTCTAAATCAGAGTCCAGTTGTGAGGCTGGGCTTGCTGTTACAGATTCCATTATAACATAAAAACTCACTATATGCCTTGAGAAATTAAACATTTCCCAGCTCAGGTATAATACAAATCACTTGTACAATGTCATTGCTGTACAACTACCTAGTTGGCTCACACAAGAACAAAATTATGTGGGTGCCTGCTATTCAAAAACTAAATTAATTCTTTAAAAATATTTCTCACAAGGGCTGGCAAAATAGCTAAGCGGATTAAAGCACCTTAAAGCAGGTACAGGGGCCAGGGGTTCTATCCCCAGACCTGCCATGCCAGCCCTACCCCGTGGCTTGCTGAGATGGCGATTGAGATTGGGCATGGTGGTGCACACCTGTAATCCCAGCACTTGTATAGCTGTAAACAGGATCACTCCAAGTCCAATCTAATAGACCCTTCCTTAAAATACTATATATACATATACATACTATACATATATATAGTATTATATATATATATATATATATATATATTCAAACACATACCTGCCCAAAGTTTGTGCATGTTATATTATTATTAATTTGAATTGATTGGTGATTATTTAGTGATTATTCTTCCTATATTATTTGATTCTAAAATGCCGCAAGTGCAGGGGGAAGAAGGGAGGTATCTGTCTCCCTATTCTATCCTTCTTCTGTCCTTCTGCTCTCTGCTAGAAAGGAAGAAGAGAAGGAGAGAGAAAGTGCCCAGAACCTCTCCCCAGCCTGAACTCTGTAATTGGATGGAGACCCACCCGGGTGACAGGAGATGAAAAAGATCCAGGTGGCCCATGAATAATCCAGAGTCAACTGTCATTTTCATTCACTGTGCTTTCTAGGGGATCTAAAATAAAGTTTTGGACTCTGGAGGACAAGAAAACAAGAAAAAGTTCCTCACTAAAAAAGAAACTTTTAAATTCACAGCCTCATTGCCCATCAAGTAAAATTCATCATTTTATTTTATTTTCTGTTTAAAATAGAACTTTAGCTAAAACTTGATTCAGGGTTATGTTCCCTTCTTCTGGCCCAAGGGTTTATATTTGTGATTTTTCTTAACATTTATTGATCTTGTATTAAAATTTGAGGATATCGCTGAAAATGATGACAACACAAGTCTTTTCTATTTAGTGACCAGAACAAAGACACAACTCTAGTATTCCCTTTGAAATGATACCAAGCACTCAACAAAAATAAATGCAAGCTGAGAAAGCAACTCTTCTTCCAGGCTTACAGATTTGGGGAGAGAAAATGTGAAGTGATGGAGAGAGAATAGTCTATACAACTAAAATATGGAAAGGAGCCAGGCATGGTGTTTCAAACCTATAATCCCAACACTAAAGGAGGCTGAGGCAGGAAGACTGAGAGTTCAAGCCCAGCCTCAACAATTTAGTGACTTACTCATACTTTGTCTCAAAATAAAGACAGGCTGAGGATGTAATGCAGTGTGATATCTCTGGGTTCAATCCCAGTACTGCAATAAAATAATATAAAATAAGGCTAGGTAAGTGGTCCCTTGGGCTAGTGGGCTGTCTGGGAACATGACAAATAGTAACATAGGCATCTTCAGAGTGCTTCCTGGTTTGAATTCTGTGTTAATTTGAATGAACCCTCCCTTTAGTGTCCAGAGGTGCAAAACACTTCTCCTTATGAACAACCAAGAGTTTACAGTAATTTTCTTTTGGGGCATTGGGCAGCTATTGCAGAGCTAGCAACCAAGAACAATGAGTGGTAATAAAAGGAAAGCTAGTCCTTGTTTTGCAACTGACCACCTAAGCAACTTTGAGCAAATTGGTCTCACTCCCTCCATGGGTTGTACTTTCCTTAATTTTACAAGAATTTTCTCTGCAGAAATATTCTCTGTGACACTTCTTCAAGTCCAACATTCTATAATTATAGCAACTAAGACCAGCAAAAATGTAAAGATTATTACTTGAGCAATTAATTCTCAAATATGAATTAGAGAGTAGATTCCTATGGCACCTGAAACATAACTGTAATATTATTTTATCAAGTCACTTCTAGGAACATCCTGAGACAGAGTCTTAATACTATACTAATAAATTCCAGACGGCAGGAAAATATTCTATTATTTGAACAAACTAGCAATTAAGAGAACTGATTTTTATCTTAATATGGAGAGTAGTAATTTATTGAGTATCTACTGTGCTAGGCATTGTGTTAAGCCATTTACATCCATTTCCTCAGCTAATCTTGCAACCATCCTGCAAGGCTATTAGTAAACTCATTTGCGTTTGGATATGGTTTGAGTGTGCTTGGTCCCCAGGGTAGAGGGTTAAAAGATGGCAGGATCTTAAAATGATGGGACCCAATGGGAGGCGGTTAGATCATTTAGAGGCACAGCTTTTGAATGAATTAATATGATAGTTCTTGGGGGATACTGAGTCAGTTCTCAAAAAGATGAGCCCAGCCTCTTCTCCTTCACTGTCTTCTTGCCCTATGATCTCTTGCTCTTGCATGCACTACTGCCATGAGTCTTTCGCTAGAGCCAAGCAGCCAGTACCATGCTGTGTGAGTGTCCAGCCTGCAAAACTGTAAGCTAAGTGAACCACTTTTCAGATTGCCCAGCTTCAGGTGTCCCATTCCTAGTAATGAAAAGTGAACTAATACATCATTGTTAGGGAAGGAAACTAAGTTTCAGACAGTAAGTCAATTTACCTATGTCATCCAACTCAGATCCAAAGTATTGTTCTGATTCTATACTAATATTCTTGAGCACTGTATTCTATTTCCTCACTTGTTAGAAAATTAAAAATAAAAACATTATAATCATAACAACATTTCCCTAAGAGAAGAAACTTTGCTTTGGCCGACTCATCTCTTGTACTTAGAACAGTGTCTGCTCATCTTTGGGTCCTATTCAAAGTTTGTAAAATGAAAACTGACCACCTGTCCTCTGGCAGGTGCTCTCCCCTTGGCACCTAGATGTAGAAATATGTTGTCTACCATCTTTGTGGTGGAAAGTGCTCTATCTTCATAGCCCAGTTGGGAACCACTAGCTGTGTGTAGCTGTGGAGCACTTGAGATGTGGTTAGTGTTGCTGAGCAATGAAACCCCCGCTGAGGATATCAGTCAGACCCCACCCCTCCCCACCCTCAGCAATAGAGCAAACAGATGCAAAAGAAAGACACAGAATATTCTACAGATGAGGAGGTCTGGGATGACCAATATGCTCCATGAAACAAAGGGCATTTGCTCCTGAAGCTCACAGCTTTTATTGCTGTCATTCAGAGGGCAGGGGGCTTGTGGTGGAGTGCACAGGGTGAAGCAACTTTGTAGCCACGCCAGGCACAGAGGCCTCTGATTAGCAGTGCACACATACTTGGACATATGCAGTGCTGGCACCTTCACTGCCAGGAGGGAATAATTTTTCTGAGTCCAATGTGATATTATCCCACGTCATAGTCCTGGAATAGTACAGGCTCTTGCTACTCAGGCCTCTATTCCAAGCATCAACAGGAGGCTGCCCTTGTCTCTGTGTTGCTTTGCTATGAATATATTGCCTCAGCAGCACATTCTTTTACCCAATTATGGAACATTTGTTTTACCATAGGCAGCCCTGCATATGTCAATGAATAGGGTGAAGGAGGGGTCAGGGACAAGGGCTTCATTTCTCAGGAGAGAGCATTGTGGGATCTCCCACAATGAAGTTTTATATTTTACTTGATTTTGATAAATTTAAATAGCTACTATGACTAGTGGCAACCATGTTAGTGTGAGTTAAACCCATATAAATGATTGACCTGCCACAGGAATTTTGGTTTACTGGTGAGAAGACAGACTTCAAGATTAAGTGCTTTTCCCAAACATGCATGAGCAAGAAGAGTTAGAACCATGATTCAGTCTCTTTTTTCAATGAGCCACTCACATCCAGCTTGTCTTAGTTGTAAGACTGCAGTTAATAATAAGAAATTCAGGATGTTGACCCACGAAGTAACCCAAGGACAGGGATGTAGCCTGGGCTAAACTGCTCCAGAATGGGATTTCTTTTAGTATTGCCTCCTGTCCACATGGTTCTGAAAATCATGTGGAGTCATAAATGTTTAGGAAGACGTTGTGGAATGCAAGGGATGACCTCTAAAAGTCAGCTATCATTGGGGAAGGGGGAAGAAAGGAAGTTTGGAAGTAAAGACATAAAAACTTTCAAGAATATATATATATATATATATATATATATATATATATATATATATATTTAGCAAAATAAATGTAACTATTATGTTACACACAATTTTTAAAAGTTTTAAAAACTTAAAAAAATAAATTTTAGCTAGCTTACTATTTTTATTGACAGAGAAACATTCTTGCTCACTGGGCTGAATTCTGAAACTTTCAGGGAAGGGTTGTACTGTCTGGGAATAGCTATTTCCTTCAGGTGAAGGTTCTTAAGAAATCACAGCTCAAAAAGATGCTGTGTGTCCTCTTCATCTAGCCCAAGTCAATCTTCTGAACACTTATTAGGGCCCTTCAGAGTTGATTAGATGGAAATCACAGACAGCATTTGCCTAATATAAAATATGCACAGTAACACTATCTTAATTAGATGTACATGTCTCTGAAGATATAAATAAATGCTTCCTTTTTGATATGTCTGATTTAATAGCCTAATAACAGGGGAATGTTGCTGAAATATAATTCAGAGGGTGAGGGAGAAATTAATAAACTCAAATATTTAAAGCTCAACAGCAATTAACAACCCATTTAAAGCAAATTTCTGAATTTTAATTTTATTTATCCTTATCCAACCAGGACTAAGCCTGGGGTTCATCATTATTCATTTTCACACCTAACAGGGTGCTTTGCCCTTTGCTTGGGAGGCACTTTCCAATTCCATTATACAGCAGCAGCCAACCGTGGCACAGCAGTGGCAGAGAGTGGAAATTCAAAGGTCCCACCTGAGTTGCCGCAGGCGTGCACTTCACAGTTCCCCACGAGCTGTTCTGCTTCTTTCACTTCCTTGGCAGCTCAGGTTTTAGATTTTGTGCTGTATGTTTAACTGCACAATATATGTGTGCAAAGCAAAGCTATCTTCTCTTCTTTGGAGTTTCCAAAATACACAGGCGAGGATCTGGCATTGAGCTTCTTCGGTCACTGAGGATCCCAGCACAACCCCCTGACTTCCATCATGCTCATACCAGGAGGGTATGAATGGTATGCCTGCAGGCGTGTGTGCTTAGATACCTGCCTACAATGAGATCCCTTGTTCTTCGTATCTGTATCTATCTAAACAGTTTATCAAATTATAGTTTAGGAATAAATATGTCTTTACAGAAAAAAATGACAGGTAGGTTTATAAATTAGTCTTCATTTATTTTGCCTCTCCCCATTTCTCTTGGTATCTTTGTGGAAATTTACATTTTCAAGTTTCCTAACTTTGTTTGAATTTTGTTTATTCTTATCCAACCAGGACCAACTCTGGTCAAACTCTGGAAACTAAAACTGTGCTCACTCATAAAGATTTCAACCTTGAGTTTGTCTCTTCATCTGAAGGTTGAAGAACTAACATCCTTCAGGGATAGCAAAGGGTGTGCTGTGCAGCGTTGCTTGGTATCCCACTGCTCATTCATTCCTGTGCCTAACAACACAGGGTGAAAAGACTGAGGGGACAGAGAGCAGGCTTGTGAGCAAGTGTGCTTCAGTGGAAAATCAAGGAAAAGATTATGAGCCTGATGACAAATCCCAAAAGGAGGTAGAGTTGGAGAAAAAGGGACATTAAGGTCATGGTGGCTTTCCTAACACGAGGTCTTAACATGTGTGAGTCTATAGGGAATAATTCAAAAGAAAGGAAGGCAGAAGAGTGACAACACTGTGTAAGTTGAAGAAAGGCCCTTGGAGGCTAGTCTGTGCTGTGTTAATCTTTCCTGTGTTCCTTTAGTAAAACAGTGTCTGGCAGGGTACCTGTAGGGAAAAATGTTATTCAGCCCATGTTGTTGAAGGTTAAAGAGCATGGGGCCTGCATTGGCACAGTTCTGTGGCAGATGGCAGATGGTGGATGGTGGAGTGCTTGTGGAGTAAGCGGTTCCATCAACTTGAGCAGAGACTGGCATCCCATAGTCCCTTCTGGGCCACACCCCCTGGGGACCTCCCCCTAGGCCCCACCTCCCAGAGATTTCATGACCTTTCAAAAGCACCATCCTGGGGACTAAGCCTTCAATCACAATGAAAATTGTGGGTTATACCATGGTGCCCAGTTCCTTGGCATGATTCTGGTCACAGACTGAGTTGGACAAGAACTAAATCAAATTCGATAGTTTCAGTGTAGACCTTATGGGGCCATTTGATTTGGCTCTCATCAAATTCACTGAGGGCCACCAGTTCCCCCATGGGTGGCCCCCATCTGCCATGTCTATGTTATGTTTCTACGCATTTGGTCTCATCTGGAAAGTTCCCGATTAGATGCTCCCTAAAACTTTGGAGTTGTGGATTTTAGGTCCTAGCTCTTTTTTGCTTGCTTAAACAGAGCCAGTATTGGCAAGTGAGAACTGATGGTATGTGGGTGGCCATTGTTAGCTCTTTGACAGAGACAAGGACAGCTGGGCTATGAACAGAGAGAAAAATGATGTGAACAGGGAGAAAGTCTGATAAGACGTCAAGTGACTGCCTGAGCTCTGAAGGCTTATCAGCATCTGCTCCTGGTGCTTGTGAGGCCTGGCTGTTTCTGGTCCTCAGCCACTGTTGACTTAAGGAATAAACTCCTCCTTGTTTTTTTATTTTTCTGAAACTCATATAGGTCATGATAATTGTATCAAAAACAAAAACAAGTCTGAAATAGCTGCATGGCTGAGAAGATCCATGAGCATCACTGGGCAATTCCAGAATTTTGGAGAGTGAAGTAGTCAAAGAGCAATGGGGTTCATCCAGAAGATACCAAGAGAGGGCTGCTTCATGCAGAAACTGTGAGGAAGGGCAGGGACTGTATGTCCCTGTGCTGAGTGAGTGTGAGTTTGGTAGTGAACAGCCAGGGCTACCAGGAGCATAGCAGTGTGCTTTGTGGGCAACTCTTGAAAGCAGAGGTTTGCTGGCAGGCAGGAGGCCCCGAAACCATCAGGATTGCCATGGGAGCTGTTGTGTGTGATTTCTAGAGTTGCCATGACAAATGACAATGGCCTTGAGCCTTGAGTCCTTCTCAGTTCTGGAGGGGAGAAGCCCAAATCAAGGGGTTTCCAGGGCTCTATTCCCACCAGGGGCTCTGACAGAGACTGGTTTCTTGCTTCTCCTGCTGGCTAACAGTGCTCCTTGGCCTGCAGCCTTGCAGCTCCAATCTCTGCGTCCATATCATATAACTTCCTCTTCTCCCTGTCCTCTGATAAGGAAGACTCTCCATCATCCAATTTGATTACCTCCTGGGTAATCTAGGATGATCTCATCTCAAGATCTTGAATTACATTTGAAAAGACACTTTTCCAAGTAAGATCTCATTCCCAGGTTTCTGGGGGTAGGAAATGGTATCCTTTTGATAGTCACCATCCAGTACCCCACCCCAGCAAGGAACAGCAAAGAGAGAGCCCTCAAGAACACACAACTCTGGTATCCTTCTTGCTTCATCATATTGCGTGTTCGTCAGTTTTCTTTTATTTGAACTTTTGCTGTGTAAAAGCCAATTTCTAGAAGATTTTGTGGTAGTCAGTTGGGCTCCCCAAGGGAGAGATACTTAGTGTTCTTATGGGAATTTGAGGCAGAAGAATAAACTATTTTGAAGGAAACTCAGATCACTCAGCGCCCAAGCCACTTGAGCCCTATTTCTCTCAAGTGAGGCTAGACAAGACAGAGGAGGAAGTGGACCTCCTCCTGATGCAGCAGGCAGATTGCTGTGTTTTGGGACAAGGGGTCAATACCCAGTAATGAAGACACATGGCAGGTTCAGACATGAGCCATTGATTTGCTGGTTGATAGGACCCAATGGTAAATTAGTAGATTATCATAAGCAGATGGAGTGAGGAATCCAGGGAAGGTATATTAAATTTTTCTTATTAAGCTTCTTTATTTCCCATATAACCATAAGTGATAAAAGGATATATGACAGCTACAGGAGCAACTCAGACAACCCCAGAAAAGCTGAGCAAGCCATCTCACAAGCCAACATACAATCCAGAGCAGATCCAATAATTGAACTCTGCCCTTCCTATCTGAGCCATTAACGTGCTCCACTTCAGTATTGTCCACCTGATTCCTAGGCAAGCTTCAGATTCCCCATGGAAGACATGATTGGCTATTGAAGGCATTAGATTCCTCTGGGAACTATGTTATTGAATGCCCAGATCAAGTAAGTGCTGAACCAGGCAGGGCATGGACACAGACACTGAAGATGCATTTGGGAGTTGGAGAAGACACACTAGATGGGACCTAAAAACAGTGCTCTGGACAATTAGAGGGACCAGAAATGGCCAAAGGGTGCAGGACTCTAGCAGCTGAACTGCAGCTGGGCACCACATTGCTTCAGGCTGCAGGATCTAGAGAGAAAGCCTGGGTGGCCACAGAAATCAAAGCAGAAACAGATTTGGAGGTAAAATAGTTCAGTTCAGTGACTTGAATGCTTTTATGTAAGGATATCATTGCACTCCATAGTTATTGAGGACCTGAAAGAGTTGCCTTGTGTCTGTCAGTATAGATCTTATTAGGAATTAAAACTGGAACATTTTTTAAGACACCACAACATACTAGCACACATTCCATTAGTTGTCAAAGTGATGATATTTCCATCCCAAGCAACCTTGGATAGATACCACTATACACTTCTGAGAAAGAGAAAGTTAGAAAGACAGATGACATCTTAGTGTTATTTAGAAGGAACTTCGGCCTTGGAGATTGTTATGGTTTGTGTTTGGATGTCCCTCCAAAGCTTCATGTGACCATGTGGGGGTGGGCTCTTTGGAAGTAGCTGAATCTAGAGTTTGAGACTGATTCATGTTCTGATGCTGAGATTAAGGGTGTGAGTGCTATACCTGCCCTAGGGCAGGTAGCCTGCATACAATATAAGGAAGGAAAGAGGTTTGTCTCTCTCCTGTTGCTTTTGTTGTCTCCTGCTACCATGAGCTATTGCTCCTCTGCCATGTGCCACACTGACTTGGAATCAGCTGATTTTGTACTGAAACCTCTATAAACTATGAACTAAATAAGCCTTTCCCTCTTTTTTTTTTTTTTTTTTTTTTTAGCCAGCTCAGCCCACCCTGGGGTTGGGGCTAGCATGGTGGCATGGCATGTAGTGCTGGGGATCGAACTGTGGTCCCTGTACACTTGCCTAAGCTTGCCTAAGCAGGTGTCTTAGGCCACTGAGCTATTCCACTGGTCCAATTTTCCCTGTGAGCTGGTCATGCACATCTCTTTAACCTTGGATGTTGGGTATTTTGTTTCAGCAATAAGAGAAAAGTAACTAAGACAGAGACTCTCTGAGAAGATCCTGCCCAGGGTCCCCAGACACACTTGGAGAAATTGTCATTCAGAGCCTGCCTGCTAGATGCAGACTGCCTGTGTTTGAATCTGGGAATGTATGGCAGGTGTCTCCCTTAGTGTCCCCAGGTCTAAAATGAGGCAGTAAAGTTGCTTTCATCACAGAGCTGTGGAGAGGCGTGGAGAGAATCCACAGATGAGTGGTTAGAGCAACACCCAGCGTACTGTATGTAGTCAGCACGTTTGGGCTATGGTTAGGCATAGTCTCATATGGCTGCTAAAAAGAGGAATCCAGAGGCAATTCTGGGCCATCAGAGGAGGCTGGGCAAGCTGGGCTTCACTAGTAGGGTCCCACAGCTTTGTTTTGATGTGACGGTCACTGAAAATGAGATACAGTTTGGTATCTCAGCAAAAAAAAATAATTGTCAAACATCTTTTTATGATAGGTCTGATTTGTATTGCTGAAATGCATCTTTCTTGGTAGCAATCAATACAATGTGAAATTGGGCAAATTTATGAATATTTTATATATAACAAGTTTAAGCTTTTTATGCTGAATATAATAAAAAAAATAGTCTATCAATATGATTCCCACCTCTCAGGTCCAACAATGCAGAATCTGCAGGGCATGGGCCTTGCCCCCTCAGGTGCCCACTCCAGGTCTGACTTACTCGAAGCTGTCTGAACCCAGGTCTTTCCAGTCTTAGAGGAGGCAAGACAATCCCATCAGCTGATCCAAGCAGGAAGTGGTGCTGGCTGAGCTCATGTCCACACAGAGGACATAAGAGCCTGAGTAGCTACTCAGGCCATGGGCCTAGTTATAAACACTGTCCTGATATGATTGTGTTTCTTTTTCTTTTCTTTTATTTTTTCTTTCTTTTTTTTTTATTTTAGGGAAGGGTCTACTGGGTGTTCAGAGTCTCACTAGTAGATCTGACTTGGAGTGATCCACTTGTTTATAGCCTCCCAAGAGCTGGGATTACAAGCGTGCACCACCATGCCCAGTCTCAATTGCCCTCTCAATGCACCCTGGGGGTGGGGCCAGCATGGCTGACCCAGGGATCCAACCCCGATTATGTTTCTTGCTTAAAGAATAACTACACCGAATAGGATGAAAAGGAACAACCATATTTTACAAAACAGCTCCATGTGAAAAATTGTTTGTGTCTAAAAGGGGTAGTTCCTGTGTCAGTAGAATAGGCATGGGAATTTGCTCTGTGAAGTCCAGAAAATACTAGCAAGGCTCACATTCTCTCTGCTTGGCTTTCTCTTTTTTCCTGGTAAGTGTTCTATGCTATCCACTTACACCTGGGCATCTCAGGCTTCCTTTGTATGGGCCCACTTGCAGTTTGGGGATATTCTTCCTCTTCATCACCTTCCAATGGAAAGGTAATTATGGAGCAATAACAGCACTTTCAACCCAGAGATGGCCATGACCAGCTCACAGTTTTACATGACCACTTCACCCCATACATGTTCCGAGCGAAGTCTATCCCCAGGTTCCCCTAAAATCCAGCTCATGGATATTGGCTCATCTCCTGCTGTCATAAAATATAGGAGCTGTGGAAGTTGGTCCTTTCAACTCCCTCATTGATAGTTAAGGGAATACACTTGGAAGAATAAAAACTTTCTCCATATCGAGAGGCTGGGAAAGACAATCCTAACTAGATTTCAGAGAGAAGAACAAAGCCACAAAGTGGTAATAAGTGGGGCATGATGGTAACATCTGTAACCTCAGTATTTGGAATGCTGGGGCAGCAGGATCACTGTGAGTTCCTTGAGGCCAGTCAGGGCTACATAGTGAGTTCAAGACCAGCCTGAAATGCATAGCAAGACCCAGTCTCAAAAAATAAAAAACAAAACAAGAAAAGATATGTGGTACCAATGACACCTCTCTCTTTATGTTTCATTTTGCTCGTGTATGAAACCCTAGGACAAGTAAAAAAAGACCCATTTCCAATTTTGAGAACTGCCTTGGAACCTTGGAGAAAGTGAATTACCTAAATAAATAGGTAGGCAAATATGTTTGAAAAGATATTAGCAGTATTTCTGCTATACTCCCTCCTGTTACATCTCATTCCTGTTAATCCATTCTAAAAAGTTCTCTGAAGCCCAAAATGTTACCTGATAAAGAATCCAGGAGATTTGTATAATAAGGGACTCTTAAAGGCCAAAACAGCTCTCAAGACTCAAAGGAATGAAGTTATGAAAGTGGAAAATTAAACTCTCTACTGCTAAATTCCTCAGGGCCTCAAGCCCATAACTGTTCTGTGTGGTGTACAGGGGCTATCCATTACTCTGCTGATATTCTGGGGCACACTACTGAGTTACCACTTCCGGAAGGCTCACCCTGTTGCCCGGAGGACCCTGGGGTTTCTTCCCTTTCACGTTACTCTTGGCAAAGTGATTTTCTGCTGGTCACTCCGCTAATTAGTGAGGGAGTCAGAGCATTTTAAAGCTCCCAGTGTCTCAGGCCAGTACAAATGGATCCCTTTCTTCTGAACTCAGCACTGCTGGCGAGTAGCTCAAAATTAAAGCTGTGACTTGTACATCCGAGCTCCTAAGAGTCAAGGCAGTGGGGATTGCTTAAGCCCAGCAATTGGTGACCAACCTGGGCAGTATAGTGAGGTCTCATTTTTCCATTTCTTAAAAAATTAATCAAAGGCATCCAATCATTAGTCAGTCCTTTGGGAACATGAGCTTTGTTGGCATATCTGAGTTAGCCTGCTCAGGTTAAGCTGTCTGTGACAGTGGGCATGAGCTCACAGACTTGCCCTGCCATCTTGCTCAGAACTCTTTGCCCTTCTCCATGTCCATTTATATTTCTCATCCTCAATTATACATATGTGCTTCTTCTTTAATTATTGATCTTTTTCTTTAAACCTCTAGAGTAAAAGAACCACACCACTGTAGTTGATCCGCTTAGCTACAAGAGATACATTCAAGAGAAGTACTAATATACCATCTGTTATCTATATATACATATATATATAAAAGTTAGACACAGTAAGAGATTAATTGTACTAATAGTAAGATGGAATTAGTATAATAATATACTATAATAAAAGTTTATACTTTGAGACAATTATGAAATAAAATAACGTTACTTGAATACAAGACATCCTGCTACTGTGATAGTTGACCTGATAACCAAGACAACTACAAAGGGAGTGAGAGGTGGGCACTGTACAGAGTAGAGACATACTGGGCAAAGAGATGGCTCATGCCAAGTGGGACAGAGTCTAGCAGTGCACCCTTCTGTCATACTACCGACAACCAAGTCAAAACTTAGAAGCTGTTTATTTCTTAAAAGTTTTAATGTAATGTCTTTGGACTCTAGTTGACTGTAAGTGACTGGACCATGGTAAATGAAACAGGGAGCTAGCTTGGTGGTTCAAGAGCCTGCCTCAGTCCCTGGCACTATGTTTAGTGCTGGCTTCACCCTGTGCAGTGCCAGCCACTGAAACCAACATGGTGGCATAGACCTGTAATCCCAGTGCTGGGGAGGCTGAAACAGGAGGATCACTACAAGTCCAAGCTGTGTAGCAAGGCTCTGTACCAAATAAATAAGTAAATCTTTAAAAAAAATAAAAATAAAATGAAACTGAATAAGGAAGGACTACTGTATTTTTTCTTTGAATTATAAAAAGAGACAAAGTTTGCTTGATTTCTTATGACTACCCAATATGGAGAAATTTAGTTTCCTCTGACATAGGTGCTGTTTCAGGGAAAGTCTGAGGTGCACAAAAACAGTATTATACCTTAGCTAGTGATGGTTGGTGTTATGGTTTAGATCTAAAATACTCCCCCCAAAGTCTCCTGTTCAGATTGGGGTTTCTGGAGAGTGATTAGAGTATAGGAACATTATACTCCTCAGTGTATTGATCCATTGATAAATTCATAGGTGACATGCTATTCAGAGCTGGGGCCTGATGGGAGGCAGCAGGTCACCAGGTGTGTGTGTGATTCTCTTTTGTTTCTGCCTAGTAGTACCCATGGCATGGACAGTTTTCCTGCACCATTCCCTTTCTGTCTTGGAGCTGGATGACCATGGGCTGAACTCACTGAAACTAAAGTAAAAGCAAAAACTTCTGAAGCTGTAGGTATCATATATTGTGTATCTCTCATGGCCATGTATTCAGCTTGCACAGTCACTTGCACTGAAAATCATGCTAGATGGGCAGAGATTTCCCAGGCAGCCTGTGGGCACCACTCTTGCATAAGTGGTTTCCTGATAACTTGGGGAGTGTCTCCTCTTGGGTATGATTGACATCTGGGGCTGGGTATGTCTTGGTCAGGGGACCATCTTGTGCATGGTAGCTATATCCCTGCTGCCCTATTTCCACTAGAGACTTG
Source organism: Ctenomys sociabilis (assembly GCA_004027165.1). Taxonomy (NCBI): domain Eukaryota; kingdom Metazoa; phylum Chordata; class Mammalia; order Rodentia; family Ctenomyidae; genus Ctenomys; species Ctenomys sociabilis. The sequence continues at coordinate 129,281 of PVKA01000346.1, forward strand.
TAAAAACCTCAAGTCATGAAAATAAAAGATATCTCTAAACACTGTCATTTGTTCCCTGGGAGCAAATTGTCCCTAATGAATATCCATTGCTTTAATGGGAATAGGTTTCTTAACTGATCTATATAGCAAGTGTACTCTTTTCTCATAGCCCAACCTAAACATCTTCTCCCCTCTTTTGTGGATCTTTCCAGACATACCTCAGGCAGAATTAGACATCTCTGACAGAGCTAGAACTTTGTGAAACTGCCCCCACTATGCAGTTCTGTGCTAGTTTATGGTGGTGTGTTTGCCCTCTTCATAGTTCATAAGACTATGAACTCTTGTTAGTCAAAGATGATGACCCCAACTTTAAATCCTCAAATCCTGTGGACTGTCTTGTCCTTTCCATTCCACAGATGTGAAAACTGAGACACTGACTGTTTCATTTGCCATGCTCAGCAACATCTGGTACTCTCAGGATTAGAATACAAGGGAGTTTGACTTTAAAGCTCAGGCATTGCCCTATTTTAGGGTTCTCAATTTCTATGAAGGGTGAGTTTCAACAGCAACTGTTTGAAGTCTGAAGGGTTTCCATGCCCAGATGAATGGGTGGCTGGGTGTAATTTGTGTTACTTCTTATCATTGCAGCGAGCATCAAGTTTTACCAAAATATGGAAAAAATCATTTTGATGTTTCATTTGCATATCCAAGAACTGGTAGAGGTTTTGTATAATCAAATTATGGAGAGTTGTAAAAGAAGCACCATGTAAATAGCTTACAAAATTACTTTGAAGAATCCATCGCCTTCAAGATCTTTCCAAAAAGTTAAATGCCTAATTGATTACAACAGCTCTGTCTTTATCGCTAGCACCATTCTCCATCCCTGCTTTGTCAGTGTCATAGCTCACATACCACTCTATCTTCTGTTCCTCTTCTAACCACATTCATTCCTTGCTATAATAACAGATGGAATTTTATGCACAACTGACTTTACCCCTCTGCCCATGGTTGATCAAAAGAGCAGCCTGGAAAAAAAGCCTAGAATTTGCTGAAATTCTTATTTCTTTCAGCAGTTTTATAGATTTTGTAACTTATGTTTTATTGACTATGCAAGGTCTCTGGTCTCTAGCATCTGTTTGTTGCATCTGGGGAGAAAGATAAATTCCTTTTTTTTTTAATGCCAATGAACTAAATTTAAGAAACATACAAATAAATAGGTCTAAGTAGAAGAGGAGAGCAGCACATCCCTCTCTTAATCCAGGCTATCCATTTCCCCAGCTCCTTTGGGGAGGACAAGAGCATGAGGAGGAGTTCATCCTTGGGCTCTTCTGGCCTGCAGAGTTTTCCACCTCAGAGACACAGCTCTCAAGACTGACTAAAGCAGTTAGCGGCAGATACCACACCCAAGAGGGGACCTGAGGACTACTGGTCGTGAGCATAGGCCTTGGAATTGCTATTTGTTATACATTTAAAAAGCAACTACATGTCATTTACAATTTCCCAGACTTAAAGAATTGTGCCTGGTCACCCAGAGACATGATTATACATCACAGAACTTCATTATAATAATGGCCCAGTACACCAACTTCTTTAAAAACCTTAGCTGTTCAAGTCAGCCTCTTCAGTTCCATAACTATTTATAAGATTAATAGACTCTGATGCATAACTGACTTTCCTACTGGCAGAGAAAAGAGAGAAACTAAGCCCTCAAAGAAATAACATTCCCATAATAAAATGTTGTCCACCACCCTTATCACCAAAGTCAAGGGTAGGGGAGAGTCCCTAGTACTGTAGACATAAGGGAGTCTTGAGGAGTTGGTGGACATGTTCCTGTCTTGTGAAGGCTTTAGTGAATAACCTAAAAACTACCTTGGTAGCAGAGCCTATGGATGAAAGTCTTGCCAGACCTGAGAAGTTGCAAGAAAAAAGAATGGGCCCCCACCACACCAAACATGGAAGGAGAAGGAGAGGGAATCAGCAGAGGAATGAAATCCTCAGAAAGGACTGAGGGCCTGACTTCTGGTGTCAGTGACTTTCAGAAGAATAGAGTTCTAGGCTTCTCACACTACATATGGGACGCAGGATATAGCAACAGGTCCTGAATATCTTTCACAAAGATATGAGCTAGTAATGTTTGTAGGGAAAGTCTTAGGGTGTGTTATGGTTTGTGTCTAGATGCCCCCCTGAAGCTTTATGCAGTTGTAGGTGGGGCTTTTCTCAGAGGTGGCTTTTCTCAAGGGTGCTGATGCTGGGAATAAAAGAGTGGCTGATTACTAAACGAGTCCACTGATTGGTTTGGTACCTGCCCTAAACCTGATAGCCTAGACAGAATACAAAAGGAGCAGAAAAAAACTGCTAAGGTCACTTGCTGCTTGCAACTTCTGCCTGCCATGAACTGTTTCTCTTCTTCAATGCTCTCTGCCCTACCACCCTATGTTGCAGAGAGCTGATTATAAACTGAAACCTCTACAAACTGTAAGCTACATAAAGCTTTTCTCCTTTAACTTGTGGGTGTTGGGTATTTTTGTCTCAGCAGTGAGGAAAAATAACTGAAACAGCATGTCACCTTGAAAAGTAAAGGAAATGAAGGCCTCCATGGGCAAGTGCCATGCTACTGCAAGAGGGACAAAGCCGAGGCTCGGGGGCAGATGAGCTGACCATGGCAGAGGTGAGATGGGACAGCTGAACCACCAGAGACATGGCTGGCCAGGGGAGACACCCTCAGATCTCTAGGCTTACACCTGATATGGTCCATACCTCCTAAAGGGATCGTTTGTCCATCACTCACTCAGTGGACCTGCAAACTTGAAGAGTCCAGTCTAACCACAGGATGGGCATGGGAGCCGAATGCATGGCTTATCTTACTCAGTGCACTTTTTCTCTCCCTGTACCTCTTCCCTAGGCTTGTTTTAATGTCTCATAAAGAGACCAGTCTCACTGGGGAGAAGGAAAAAAAAACAAAACAAAAACACACAACTAAAAAGCTGAGCCAAATAATGAGAAGAGATTGAAATGAAGAGAGGGCCTTGCTTTCTACTCTTTAGTAGCAAGAGATCTCTAAATCAAGGACTTTGCTGTCTTGCTTAAGGGCAGAGAATTGGGAGCTGATCTCTTCTTGTCATCAGATTTGGCTCCTTCCTCTTTGCTGGAAATAACTGCCTTCAGCTGGAACCCCCTTGGCAGCTGCTACTTCTTCCCTAGTGCCTGGAAACACCAAAGAGATCGTGAGGATTGAGCCTTTTCTGTGCTTCTGTTTTCCTTTGAACTGACCCCTAAGTGACCCTGAGTGAAAGCAGGTCTAGCCCCTGCCCATGTGGCCACAGAGTCACAGATTCTCTTGATGAAAAACCTGGTGTGGAGGAATGCAGCCACATGTTCAACATGGAATATAGATTTCATAGGTATTTAGACATGAACTCACACTTCTGTTTTGCTCTGTAAGTCTGGACACATTTTTAGAAGTGTATTTTTACAACATGGATTTAAAAGGCCAAGGTCTTACATTCAGATCTGTCATAAAGACATCCCCCACCCCTGTGTAAACTCTACAGTTAATCCTGTCTATCTATTTTCAGGGCAAAGAACCAGAGAATGCCAAGCTTCACTCTATTGACTTCTAAGAACTATTGGTCTTTTGTAGAGAAGGCAGAAAAAAATGTGTTATTGTCCTTGGGATTTGCTGGGTGCTAATTTGATGTGGCAATGAGATGAAAGTTCAGCTCAGCTGTCTCCAACCTCCCAGAATCAGAATACCTTCTGCTTAGCATAGGAATCAGACAATTCCCTGTCAATAGATTGCTTTCCACTTGAAGGTCTGCTAAGTAAATAGAAAAGTAATTAACAGTATGCTGGGGGTGGGTGTACCAGGTGGAATTTCATTTGAGAAGGAAGAACTGAAAGAATCAAGAAGTCATTTTGTGTCCACTGTCTGAAGAATCTTTCATGTTTTCTCTAGGAGGGGCACATTATCTTGCATCTCTTCAAGAAGAGAAATTTCTGAATTTCCTATTATATCTTCACTTTGATCTAGGGAAAAAGAAAAATTTTCAGTGTCAGACACTGATCAAAAAAAACGAAGAATTCATCTCATTTTTCCATTGAATGAATTTGGTCCAACAAATTATGCATGATTCTCCCTCTTTTTCATTGTATTTTTATTTTTTTCCAACTACCAGGCAACTAAATTTTGAAATGAGAACTGAAGGTCTCATTATTATTTCCCTCTTCCTTTTGAAAATAAATGACACTTACATCATTTATAATAGCAGGAAGAAATGAAGTTTCATAGGAAAGAAATTTGTGCTTGGTTGGAATAAGAAAATACTGAGGCATTTATTTTTAGCTGCCTTTAAAAAAATATATTTGAAAGTACTAAATTCAATTTTACATGTCCAGAATGGTATAACCTAATATTAGCATATTAATTAACAATAAAAGTAATATTTTGTCTCATATAAAAAAATAAAATAACTTACTGAGGAAATAGGGTCATATGATTTTACTTTGAGAAGAATGGACAGAAAGGCTTTACCAGTGGAACTCCAGCTATGGGGCCTCTCTGGAATTCTTTGGTAAGTACTTAATCGAGACCCAGTCTATCTTCAGAGGTTACCTGTCGAGACCCAGTGTACCGCCTACATTGCAGCAAGATGGATCATCCTCTTCAGAAAGAATGCTTGGTAGGGGCAAGGCAAGCATTTCTCAGCCTTCAAGGATTGTTCAAGTGCCCACCTGCTCCCCGAGTCTATAAGCACGTGAGCTTATCAAGCACCAAGACACTTTCTACTTGTGGAAAGAATTCTTACATTTTGTATTTTATATATTTGGACCTTTGAACTTGGAATATTTTGTTATACTTCACATAGCTTCATTCTCTGGGGGGAAAAACCCTAGCCTTTCAAGTGGTTATTATAAAGCTAAGTGCATAAATATGCATGAGAGGTCATTATTAACACAAGATGATACTTAAAAGGTTCAAGTGTCTCTTACTAAGATTTTTCAACTTGTTCAGTGACAGTAAATCAAAGTCTCTAGTTTTTGGTTGCAGAACTTTGCCTTTGATTGTTCTTTCATAGATTTGGGGGAAAAGGAAAGAAATGGTTTTTGGAGCCTTGACTGACATTTTAATTTGTTCATTATGCTGATATGTAAGGAGCTACTTAATTACCTGTGTTTGGGCTTAGTAGAGAAGGCCATAGCAAAGATGTTGCATTCTGGGCTCTGAAAGCTGAGTCATGGAACTTACAGATTTAGTTCTGGGGCTGAGGCACAAAGTGGTTAGGTGGCTTTTCCCACCTCATTTTGTCAAGGTCAAGGCTGGAAGTTAGCAGGTTCTGTCCAGTGAACCAGAGCGTATAGAAGGGCTGGGAGTCCACATTGTGGGAGCATCCTGCGACCATGCTACGAAAGGTGTTCATGTGACTATGTGAAACTTGCTAATTGGATGTGGAAGTATTAGTATTGTCAGACTAGAAGGCTTTCAACCGTAACATTCTCAGTCAGAATCAGTTCCACTCCATCCCTATGCTTGTATCAAGTTATCACTTAGGGAAGATAAAGTTTTTATCTTTAGAATTACTTACATAGACATCCCTGTTCTTACTAGGATAAGAGAAGAGGATGCAAAACAAAAGGAAGGAGGAAACCAGACCCAACAGCATCTCCCTTCCCCCACTTGATTGGGTCCACCACCCAAGACGCACTAGCCCTCAGTCTGACAACTTTCTCAGTTCCAAATTAACAGAGCAAAAGATTTTCTGAAATGCTTGCTAGTGGGCTTCCATCACTGAGTTGCAGGCGAAATCCATAAAAAGGAGCAAGTAGTAGCCAGGTGCATCCTCTTCTATGCATAAACTTGCAGTGGACAGATGCTCTTGTGGTGTTTGATGGGCTGTATGCCCTTTCCCTAGGGCTGGGTTTTCTGGAAGTGGTTATATATAGAGAGAACTCGTGCTTGCTGGAGTCACACTCTTCTGACAGCGAGTCTGATCTGCCAAGGACCTCACAGTCCAGCAGAACACCTCCCAAGTCTTGTCTCACACCTTCTTGCTGTTGTTACCAACAGCTGACACATTTCAAGATCAATTTCTATCCGACCCCATCTTTTGGCACAAGGAGACCTGTGGAAGAAGTGGCCTGAGGAGTCCTACTTGCACATGAATCTCTTCCTCTGTTTACTAGCTGTGGAACTTGGGTAAATGTCTGGCTTTTCTCTGACTTAGTTTCTTTACCTGCAAACTAGGGCTCAGTCTCCTTTCCTAGGCATCCAGCATCTCCAGGTTTAGAGAAGCTGATGGGTAGCGCATCGGGTCTTGGAATGTGCTTGACAAAGATCCCTCTCTGCCCTCGCCTCTAGGGCTTTCCGTGAATGATATTCTTCCATGTGTCTGAACTCATATGGTTGTGCCAAAGTCCAGCAAGCCCTTATCTTATTTGCATGTTATTTCTGTAAATCTATTATTCAGTTATTTTAACATATATTAAAATTGCAAATCTAAAAGTAAATTTTGTTCTACTGTTTTTACTCCCTTCATTGTGACTTGAGTTTCAAAAGAATATGTCTTCTCTTTCAGGTTCTTCATCATTTCAGTATTTTGTCTACCTCAGAAATTCAAGAGTTAAGGATAAGTCCAAGAGTTATTCTATTGCTGAGAGGAAAAGGAAGAACAAAGCTTTCCAACCCCAAGCCATTTTTCCACTTTTTGTGACCCCTGGCCAAGTGGATGGCCAATGCCAGAGACAAATGCAGACCTGTGTGGACACAAAAAGGACCCAGGAAACAAACCAGGCAGCCTCATCGTGGAGGCAGGGATTCCAACATGATTCTGCTCATGTCCTTGGCTGATCCCACTCATATTCAGAAGTAAATTCACTGCTCCCTAGTAACCAGTGTGTATGCTCCATTTGTGGTTCAGCATAGTTTATTTTTATTAAAATCTTCTGCTCAGAATTTTTGTCCAGGTATTGGCCTTCCATATTTTTGCAAATGACATATAGTGCATGAAATTGGGCTAGTCTCAACATAGACATCTCTTCATTTACACTCTACAAATGAAACATTTCCTCAACTACCTATGCTCCCTTCTGCTATTAGTTTTAAATTCTTCTGTTTAGCAATATTTGCTGTGGTCTAGCAGGTTCCAAGCCCAGGGCTAAACCCACATGTGATTCAGCTCCTGGAATTACCCTTAGCTTTCTGTCTTCCTTCTTCCTCAGTAGCTCTTCTTCTGTGCTCTGAGGCTCCCACACAGAATATAATACTGCAAAACAGGATGTCTTCCCCTGTGTAAACCAAAATAGTCCTGGCTTCTGTGTGCCCAGATCTTTTCTCACCCTTCACTGACCTGAAGGCTGGTCTTGCTTCCATCCACCCAGTGAGAAATGCTGTTACCAACCAGGTCTCAGAGCCTTTATTTGCAAACTTTGAATCCATTCATATTTTCTCCTCTCACCACATTTGAACTACTCACTTATGGGAGCCAGATTCTGGCCACTCTTTTGTGTATTTCAATCCATTTTCCTTTTGCCAACAAAGATAAAGGAATTGTACACAGCTTGGAAAGGGGATTTGATTATGTTCTAGGAAAGTAACACTCATGCTGTCTTGTCTTAAATAACAGATTCTCTTAAAAACACCTGGGGCTGAATGAGGCTATAGAAATCTCCTGGCTCAGTCCCTTTTTATTAATGGGTTAAGACATTGAGGCTCAAGGAGGCCACAGGCTTGGCAGCAACACTTATAGGAGTATCTGCCCAGGCAGCATCAGAACCCTTGACCTCTGCCCTTGATTTGTGGTTCTGGTCTTTAAGATTTTATTTTAAATTAAAATATAGGAGCTGGGGAGATATTGAAGTGATCTAAGTGCCTGCCTAGCAAGCCCAAGGACTTGGGTTCAATTCCTGTAACCCCAGGTGTGCCATGCCAGCCACCAAAACCAGGCATGGTGGTGCATGCCTATAATCCCAGCACTGGGGAGGCTGAGTAAGGAGAATGGCTATGAGTCTGAGCTGCATGGCCATACCCTGTACCAAATAAATAAATACATTTTAAAAATAAATAAATTAAAGCATATATGTAAAAGAACGGAAGCAACCTCTTGCACACAGAAACATATGCTAATGTGATTTGGCATGTTATTTCATCCCAACCATCTTGGCCTCGGATTACTACTGTTTACTCCCTTGGGACACTGGTAATTCATCTTGGTTGGTTGCTTTCTGAACCCATAAGATCCAAGGTATCCCTTCCAAGGATTTATTGATCTGTTATGAATATGGTGCACTGCATGGTCATTGGCAGCCACCCCTCTAATATTGCCTGATCAATTTCTCTGTCTTTCTTGATGTGGGTTTTCTTTTATTTACCCCAATTCTTCTTCTCCCTGCCCCCTGACCTCCTTTACTTAGTTCCTCATTTCATTTTCCCAGAAGCTTTGTCATGAATAGCCCAAGTGAGCAGGGCTTTCTTTCTAGCTTTTGCTTGCAGCTTTCTATAGGATGTGACTTTTGCTATCGTCCTCCAGTCCCTTGGATTCTAACTGTGCTAACAGTATGCTATCCCACAAATCTGGAGTATGTGGGATAAATCACTTGCCTGTCCCCTGTCTATTCCCTGGTCTTAGTTCTGTCCCCTGGAACAACACAGGGTACATCTAATCCCTGCTAGTATTTTAAGATTATGATCCTATCCCTCTTACATGGCTCCTCTCCTTTTCCCTATGCACTCTTTCAAAGGATAAATATAAATGTTTGCATCTGAGCAATGCTGTCTGACCTGTGCATAGGCCAGGAGGCCTTTACTGGAATATTCTATTTTCATTCATTGGTTTTGTTTAGCAACACCATCATACCCTGTGCTTGTGGTCAACCAAATCCTCCACCTCTTTCCCTTGTCACAGAAATTGCTGGCAAGCCTGGTCTCTATTATCTTCTGCTTATGTCATTTGCTTTCTTTTTGGAACACTGATATATCATGTTAATTCATATTTTTACTGGGATTCATTTTCCTAGCCAATTTTTAAAATCCATTTGAATCCAAATTTTTTCCTATGAGCCTTTACATTTCCTCCAAGCTTTTATTGTGCTCACATTTAGTACATGAATATTTGGTGTGTCAAAAGTGTAAATGTAAGTGTTCAGTAAGGGTATAGCTTTACATGTGCACTGGGGGCAGGCAGATGAGTAAAGAATAGTGAATGGGATACGCAAATACTCTCCCACCCAAGTCATGGGGGGAAACTTCCCCTATCTTCTTATCCTTGCCCTTGAGGGTGGCTGGACTTAGTGCCTCTCTTGTAAAGAGTAGAAAGTGGAGAAAGGGAGAGGCCAGCCTCTTCACTGTCAGAAAGGGAAGGTGCATGTGTATAGGGGAAGGCCCCCTGGATCAGAGGTCTGGATGATATATGTATATATAATACAAGTGTATCCTTGCTCTGTCCATGGAGAGAGACTGGAAACAGGAACTCTCCAGTGGCACCCAACACATTCTGGGTAGATGTGTTGGTTTCTAAATCTAATTCTCCAGTGAAAGAGACCAAGGTGCTGTGAAAGAATGGTTTTCTAAGACTGGGTCATGGAAAACCCAGGAATAGCCTGCAGCATCTCCTAGTAACATACAGTGAGGAATGGATCAGTTATGTACAAATGGTAGCTCACCAGACAGCTGAGCAAGCTCCCAATAGTCAAAGCTGTAAAAAATTGAGCAGAAGCACAAGTAATAGAGTACTATTTGATATATAGTACAAGATATAAAATAAAGATGTGTGATTGCATAGTGTCAGAGATAAATGATCAAATAAATAAATAGGTGGGAGCAAAAGGGACACATATTCCTTACAACAGAATTTCTAGTAAGTCATGCAGATATTCCCCCATTCAAGTCATGTAGTGAAACTTCCCATATCTCCTTATCCTTGCCATTGAGGGTGGCTGGACTTAGTGCTTCTCTTCCGAAGAATAGAAAGTGGAGAAGGGGAGGAGCCAATTCACTTGGCACTGGCCAAACTTTGCAAACACTACCTCAGAGTAGAGATCGAGGTTAATACCATGAATAATAAATCACATAGATGGATGTGCTTCTGTACAATGTGAAGGAATGTTACTTTCTCTGTTGTCTTCCTCTCCACAACCATTAACTTCACTCTCATCACAAGAAAACCATCACAACAAAACCAACTAGGGGGCATTCTACAAAATACCTGTTCTCAAAATTGTCAAAGTCATCAGAAACAAGGATAGACTGAGAAAGAATAGGGGACTTAAGGAAACTTGGCATGAAATGAGTCTTTATAACGTTTGATATAACTTTGACTATTACCTCCAAGTTACTACAAAATGAAAAGATGAAAGAATATTAATAATTTTTTTGAAGTGCTTAATTGGTCAGGAACAAGAATCCTATATAATCTACTAGTGACTGCTTGTAATTTGGCATAACCCAATATTAACATTTTCTCCTTAATCAAAACAATCACAAATCTCCTACTCATGGGCTGCGGTGCTCTCAGATTGGACAGCTTTTCATAGGGACCACATCATTATTACCATTGTCTTTCCACCATGATAGAAAGGTTCAAGCTCTGAAAACTGTTATTTCCAAAACGGTTGTATTCTACTGTCCTGAGGAAGGCCACACTCAGATGCTCTTTATTATGACAATGAATTATTCTCAGTAAAAATTTCTACATAGATATTTGGTATTTAAAAGTAAACATATCCAGGGCCTCCCAAATAGCTCAGTGGATTAAAGCACCTGCCTAGGCAGACGCAGAGGCCTGGAGTACGATCTCCGGGCCTACTGTGCTGGCTTCTTGTTGGAGCATGATGAGACGCCAACTGAGGCTGGGCATGGTGGCACACGCCTGTAATCCCAGCACTTGAGAGGCTGTAAACAGGAGGATCCCTACAAGTCTGATCTACATAGTGAGACCCTGTCCACCTTGTCCACCCTGTTCTACATACAAAATAAATAGATAGATAAAAGTAAATATATCCAAATCCAAAATCCACATTATGTTTCTCATTGACAGTCATATCATTTATTTGTTTCCCAGTTACCAGGCTAGCTTCTATATCCTGGAAGCCTAGACTAATAACTGCTGGGTTATCTATAAATTTTCTCTCCTGCATCTGCAAAAGCAGCCCACCTTGTCCTGCCAGGGAAGGTACTGCCAGTTACTGGATTCCATTTTCCATTTGCACAGTGTGTGATCCCTCCCCGAGCCGATGTCTGCAGAACTTCTCTTGTGCAAGGGACTATCTTGCTTGAAGACTCAATGTCTCTGATTTTTTTTTTTTTTAATAAAACCTACTACTCTTAGTCATGGTCTTTACCAGTTTTTTCCCACCTTAAATGCACAGGAAATCCAATCTAACTCTTCTTGTTTTTAAATGTTTTGTAAAATATTTATTTATTTATTTGGTACAGGGTCTCTCTATCTTGCTTAGACTCATAGTGATTCTCCTGTCTCAGCCTCCCCAGTGTTGGGATTACAGGCATGCACTACCACACCTGGTTTTCAGGGCCTGCATGGCATGCTTGAGGTTCTAGGTCACAACATGTGATACAGGGGATCGAACTCAGGACCTTGCACTTGCCATAACTCTTCTTTCTTATGCCCTAAATCCAACTGCTGGCTGGAATTTGGCACCTCTTACCCTACAGCTTTGTTATGGTTTGTGTCTAGTTGTCTCCCCAAAGCCTCATGTAATCATGGGGTGGAGACTTCTAGAGTTTGTGATTAACTCAAGACCCACTGGGATTATGTGTGATCCAAGGCCAGAATTATGAGTCTTAGTACTGCCAGGATTATGGGTGTGAGTACTGCACCCCAGCCTGGGGCAGAGAGCTTGAATGTAATATAACAAACGGAGAGACAGACTTTCTTTAGCTATAGCTCTTTGTTGCATTGTTGTTGTTCCGCTGCCATGAATTGAGGCTCTCTGCCATGTGCCATTCTGCCTTGGAGTCAGCTGAGTATGGAATGAAACCCACAGTAACTGTGAGCTAAATAAACCTTTCCTTCCTTCATTTTGGGTGTTGGGTATTTGTCCCAGCAACGAGAGAAGAGTAACTAAGACAAATTTTCTTATATAAAATGTCTTTTTGGTCTCTTTTCTTCCTCCTGGACCCCAGCCCACACCTCTCCCACTGTGTCTCATGATCCATCAAACAGCTTTTGAGTTAGATTTCCTTCATGGCTCCACATGACTCGAGCTGTAATGGCAAGACTTTGACACGTATAAATAGATAAGGAATATATCTCTTCTTCAATCTCTGTAATTCTTGATTTCCTCCCTTTGACTGTATGCTGTTTGAGTTTAGGTGCATGTTCTTTAACAACTGCTTGTTTATTCACACATGTGCATAGTGTTATTTGAGCACAATGTGTATTCAATTAAAAATCATTAAAAAATCATGGTTTTTCAATTTGTTAAACATGTGACCTTCACAGTGGACTAACAAAAAAAGCTGGTACTACCTGATCAGGGTTTGACATTTCTTTACAGTTAGAAGTTTTAAATGTGGAGCAAATGGTGTCCCCAGGCCTCTTTTGCCAGCATAGATCCACTTGCATCACCCTGGGGTGGATAGGAACCCACACAACTCTGCCTGTAGAGTCCCATCCACCAGCCCTACGTGACCATCCACCCACATCAGTCTGAACAAAATGCAAAAAGAGCTACTAGCCCCTTGTGAGAGACTTTGCAGGAGAAATATAGACTAGAACATGTATACTTTTTCTGATCTGGGAGTTCCGTAATATTCTCACTAATGCATTTAAGCCTCCAAAACAGTTTGTGTTTGGTAAACCCAGCCTGTACTTCAAAGATCTACTCTTTTCAGATATGAGCTTTAAAAATACCCTGTTATCTTCTTTCCTTTTCTTTCCTGGTGATCAGTCACTGTGTCCTTACCAGGCTCCACCCATCCTCTATAAAGGTTGACTTCTCTTTACTATACAGAAAGATCGTTCTCAGAATCCTGTGCTTTTTCCTCCTTGACTCTAGCCACAGAGCCTGTTCTTGGGTTCTCTCTTCCCTCCCACATCCTCAGGGGAGAAAGTGCTGGAGCCTTCAGGGTCTCCACCCTGTGGTCTGAGCCAGCCTGAAAACCTGGGTGGGGTTAGCGCAACAATGGAATGGCCCTGGAGGCCTGCTGTGTATATGCGAGAATGTCTCTTTATGTGAGTGTGTACCTCTGTGTGATTTTTATTTATGTGTGTGCGCATCAGTGTATCAAGGTCTCTGTGTGTGAAAGTATATATGTGTTTGTGTGAGTGTGTCTATGTTTTTGAGTGCATGTGGGTTTGTTTGCATATGGGAGATGGTGTGTGTGTGTGTGGAGAATGAGAGCCTGGCCTCAATGCACAGGAGTGCGTCCTGGGCCTGCCACTTCCCTTCCACCTGGCCACAGCTTAGGAACTCCAAGGCCTTCTGTGGTCAGGACTGGTGCTTCCTATATCCATGGTCTGTGCTTTGTGATCCTCCCTCCCACTTTTAGCACTCACTTAACCCTTCTAGGAACCTCAGTGTTCTGCTCTGTCAATTGGTGACAGTATCAAGGACCAAACAGGGCTTTGTTGGTGTGCCACACAGAATTTCTCTCACAAGGATTCTGTAGTATACACAGCCTCTGTAAGCCCTATGCATAAAATACACCAAACTGCAGATTGTAATGAGTTTCTACTTTTCTAAGAAATTGAAGGAATGAGAAGAGGAAGAGAATGTGACTTTCACCCTCCACACCCATGGGCTGTCTCAAGTGTCCACTCCCAAAGGACCTGTGGGCTCATGGTGAGTACATAGCTCTGATCAACTTTTGGAAGTCTTGACTTATTGGCTCAGAATTGATCCATTGATTTAATAAAAGTCATTTATCATTGTCACTGGTTTAAGATAAAGCACTCAATTTATCTCTAGTTTGGCAAATGCCATCAATAATAGATGCTGTGCTGATCTTGAGTGACTAATTTCCAAGCCATGATCATGGGACACCTCCATCATTGTCACAGCTGGATCTTTCAGTGTGGAGTTCTTGCTTCTGCCTGCCAGCTGGACCCTGAGCCTGGGCTTTTCACGTCTGGGGACAGTTATCACCTCATTTTAATGTCTGCAGAATGTTGTGGCCAACTGAAACCATGGCCAGTGGTGGAGGTGGCTATGCAGCTGATGTTACAAGCTGCAGCTGGGCACTGCCAGGCCAGACTTTTGTGGCAGTCCCCAGGCTGTCACTGGCTGAGTGAGCCTTCTCCACTGCTAGCAGAGTTTTGGAGAAATGGTGGAAATGAAGTCATCAGCCATGTGGATTCACTTCCTCTGGACACATATAGCCAAGCATACAGAAAAGAATAAATGCTGCCTGTCTAGCTGCTGCATATCCAGACACTTTCCATGACTTCTGTTCTTGCTCACAAAGCACAGGCCACACAACCATACACAGATGTGTGTACAAACCAACTCTACTCATGCACACACACACACACACACACACACACACACACACACTTCTAACTCCATTGTTACCCTGACATAGAATCCACTGATGGCCCACATAAAATGTACAGCCACAAGGTAGAATGCCACTATGTCTGAGAAGTTTCCAGCATTTTGCGTCTTTCTTATTTTGCCCCCAGACCTCTGAGTTTTGTCCCCTGCTCCTCCCCTCAGCTGGCCATGCTGGGAGTTCCCATGCCAGCTCTGCATGTTCTTGGGGGAACTGAAAGTTGGCCTCCCAAAAATCAAAAAAGGAAATGAATCTCGCTGGGTGCATCCCTTTCTCTGCTCCTTCATGTGTTAGTGTGCCACCCTCCTCAGCACCTTTTGGACTTTTTTGCTTCACTGTTAACATGGGACAACTTCTCTTCTGTCTGGGGCGCATTTCCTGCAAGCACAAGCCATGTCTGCAAACCAGAGAGGAAATCCCAGGGACTGGGCCTGGCTTTCCTTCCCTCCTGTGTCTCAGCTCTGAATAGAACTCATTAAAGACAGCACAGCATTTTCCTTACCACGACTCTCTGAGGGCGAAAACCATCTCATGAGACACTTCCTCAAAATCCACATCTCCACGCCCACTATGCTGACGGACACCAATCTCAATCTCCCTTAAAGAGCTGGTGCCTTAGGAAAGATCATGCACTAACTTCTCTTCTTTATTTTTTTCTTATAGTTTTGGTCTTCTATGTATGAAGGAAAGCTATTTCTCTTAATGATTAATTTTAATAGCTATTAAAACATTTGTAGCTACAATCAGAAACTACAGCCCCCTGATCAAAGCACTCATTATTATAAATTTTGATGTCTGTTGGCCTAAAATAAAATATTCTAAACCTAAAGAAAAACAAAGGAAATATTTTCCTCAACATTTATCTAAGCTCCATAACAGTTTTTAAAACCCTGAAACAAAAAAATTTCCTGCAGTTATTATACAGAGTTGCTAATATTTCATATCCTCACATTCCTCAAATTGCTATGCAAATTGCATAGATGGACTATGCACACTCTCAGTCAAACAGACACACACAGCTTTAGAATTAAATATACAGGCTTTATTATCAAGCTTATTGCTGCTGGACCTTCTGAAGAGTAGTTAATTTCTTGCCTCAGATGTTTTGAGTATTGCCACATTTCCAATGACCAGACAGAGATATAGCCTTGGTTCTTTCTACATCTTACCTGCCTCCATCCAAACCTACCCCTGCAGAAGCCTGAAGTCCTCTACAAGAAAATTACTGGCCCAAACCGTTCACAAAGATGTTCAAGAAGGGGCAGGAATTCCAGTTTAACAAATTACTATATTTTTTACTTGGATGTTGTAAAAAATATTGGTGCGTGAATGTGCCTCAGATTCAAGCACTGACAGGATGGTATAGAAAAAGTATAGAGAAGGATGAAAACAAGTAAATTGAAATTTATTTTACTTAGAAAAACATTCTTTATTTCTCAAGGCTTTGTTATGGCAATGAGTTTAATAGCTATATTTAATGCTAATATACTTATGATTTACAAAAATTCTTTCTCAGTTCTAAGAAAAGAGAAGAGCAGGATTCTGGGTCAGCCTAGAGAGCTGTTTTGTCTACTAATTTCCCAAGATGGGATCCAACTTGATAGCCTCAGCCTTCCAGAGTGTTTGGGTTGCAAGCATGTGCCACTGCTCCTGACATGGCCTTGAGTTTTGAATCTAATGGACGTCTATGGGAATGGAGAAGAATATAAAAGTACTGGAGGAAGCCCTCTATGGATTTCTTTGGGGGGCTCACAGGGGAGGGCAGAGCCCTCAGGAACAGTGGCAGCTGTGATAACGTTTGCAAAGTATACATCACAGTGTCTGATATCTGACACCTGTAGCTCCTTAACACACAGGGCTTATTATTAAGGTTTACAGTCCCAGAGAAAGCCTGTCAATCAAAACTTTCTTCCCCACTGACCAACATCAATGAAGGAAACCTTCGCTTCCTCTCAGTGCTGAGATTATGTCATTGCAAGACCCCTGGTAAAACACAGACCGTGCTTCAGGCTGGAAAAGGAGACACATTTCCAGTTGGAAATGCCCTTGATCCAGTTTATGTAGTCAGTTAATTGGCAGAACTCTGATG
The DNA here is from genome assembly GCA_004027165.1 of Ctenomys sociabilis. Lineage (NCBI taxonomy): Eukaryota > Metazoa > Chordata > Mammalia > Rodentia > Ctenomyidae > Ctenomys > Ctenomys sociabilis. The sequence goes on from PVKA01000346.1 coordinate 145,852, forward strand.
ACTGGACAAATAGACATGTGTGGAAGGCTGTAGGAGAATGGTCCTAAGGACTATGAGGAAAGAATCTTAGCCTCAAATATATGTGTGGAAGGAGGCTGGTGGGGATTAACAGAAGAAATTCCAAATTGTCCAAGGTGTCCCAAAAGCCAAAAGTGTCAGACATGTTTATTTGAATATAAATATATATAAACAATATATACGTTGAACAGTATAAACTATTAGTTCTTTTTAAGTAACATGCTCAATACATTTTTATTCAACCTTGGACATCTTTCTAGGTAAAGAACTTTAAATTTGAAGCAGTAGGTCTAATGTTAATCTGAAGAAATTGTCAGTGAACATGCAGCCATATATTGCATATATTCTGGAAACCCGGGGAAAATGCTCAGTAGGTATGTTGAGGGCGGGTGTGAGTGGAGGGTATTTATCACATGCTAGTTCTGAGATGAAATCTGTGCAGATTGAGAGGGACCCACCCCAGTTCTCTTCAACTCCTAATCAAGTACTGCAGGGACATGGGCCTTTGGTTACAGAGCATTTTGCTGTTGTGCCATTTTCTTACCCACTCCTTATTTGTTTGCTGAGCACACTACTGTTTACATGGCACTGCACTAGGCTCTAGGAAGGATGCACAACTGAGACCCTGGGTCTCATCTCGCAGGCCTCAGCTTCCAAAGAGTCTTCCCAGGCAGTGACCCCATTTGTAGGCCACTTCCTCCTCCCAGCCTCCGCTGCTGTGCCCTAAGCCAGGGACCTGACATCCACAGCAAGCTACCTGGCTTGCAAAGTTCTTCTGGAAAATTAGGGGTTTGGATTCAGAAATACAAGGTAGTTGTCTTTTGGTAGTTTTAAATTAGAAATCAAGAATTCAAGAGATGTAGGAGCTGTATGTTTGGTTATGTTCTGATAGAGGAAGAGTAAAGAGAACTTGATCAGCGAAGAGGGGGCACAGAATAGGTGTGCAAGGAGATGTGTAAGGAGGAGCTGGGTGGTGGGTAAAGAGAGGAGAAAGTACAGTTTGGCCACTGGAAGCTGTGGGTTCCCGAATTTGGGTGGACAGTCCTCTGCTATGGGTCACCCTGTGCACTGCAGAGCTTTAAGAAGCATTCTCCCCACAGGTACCAGCAAGACCCTTCCACTTGCAATGGCCAGCAGTGCCTCTATGTACTGCAGATGTTCACTGGTGGTGGAAAGTTATTCCCGATTGAGAAGCAGTCTTAAATATAAAAAGTTTTTTTTTTTTTTTTTTTGAGGTGAAAAGGAATCAATTCAGAGATAGTATAGTGGTTTAAACGCACGATCATGGCCTCAGATTTCTTCTGACTTCTTCCTCCTCCAATTTGGTTAGTTTTTATACTCACTGTAATGTAGCAAAATGACCGCTCTACCTCTTGCACCACAGAAGGAAGAGGAGATAAGAGTGAAGAACAACACAAGTTTTTTTTTTTTTTCCATTAGCCCTATATAGTAGTTTTATTTATATCTCATTTGTCAGAACTGAGTCTTAAAGAAAGTAGTTTTGACTGGCCACATTGGCACCTTGATGAAAATGATAATTCTGTTATGACATTTTGCAAGGAGGATTTGTTTTGGATAAATAAATTTCAGAAGTGGTGAATTAAATAGGCTTCTTTATTTTAGATCTTTTTAAGATTTTTTATGCATGTATTAGTATATATTATATAAGATAGATTATCCAAGACAGAAATGTATGTAGTATATCCCAATCATTTTTTTTTTTTTTTTTTGGTGGGACCAGGGATTGAACTCAGGTTCTTGTGCTTACCAGGCAAGCACTTATTCTACTGAGCCATCTCCCCAGCCCCCAAAGAACTCTTAAAAGGACCCCAAATCCTATTTTCTCAGATAAAACCAACTAATAGTTTTCAGGATAAAATGGGATCACAGGCTCAAGAAGATAAGGTCTGGGTGGATAGGGTCCTACTCATGAATCTTTGGGGGGTGTTAGGCTGAAGAGGATCACAGTGCTTCTATTTAGTACTTTTCCAGCAGGTTGCCACAGGTACATGAATGATGGAATATTGGGGAAAGGAATTCTTCATTTGGATGAGGAATTCAAAAATGACGTTTCTGACTAGAATTTGGCTGAGCTCAATTCTGCTCATGAATGCAGATGAAAGAATCCAATCCTTCAATTCTTCATCCATCCATTCTTTTGCTTAATAAAGTGTTTACAAGGCAATGTCACACTGAGAATTCAAGGACTATATTCCCTTGCCTGCATGCAGTTCCTCTGCCCAGCTCCCTTTTGCCATTATAACCCTTGAGTAGAATCACAAATAGCTGCTCATCAAATACCTGGTAAAATTTCTCTCTGTGTATCTACTCTCAGATATACAGGGCAATGGAGAGGAAGTTCAGCTCGACAAGTGCTTCCTGGGCATCTTGGGAATTGGGTTTGGGTGGTGGCAGTGGACAGCACTGGTAGTAACAATCAGGTCAACTTTTGGAATTTATCCAAATGAATGGAAGGGATTGGAGGCAATGCCATAGAGCCTGGCAGTCAGAATGAGACTGAACCATCAAAACTTCTCTCTGCATCAATGGCATCGGACCCTTTTCGTGTTTTTAATGCCAAGAGAGTTCTGCCAGACTGCACTGTTGTCATGCTCTCTGCCCCATCCTCTGCTGGTCACTGCAGACAGAAGCAGGTACACAGGCCAAGCTGCTTCACTGCAGGCAGCCACAGGCTTCCCGGCCCCTATTTGAAAGTGCCAGTTAAGGATTCCAATTTGAGACCATTCCATTAACAGACCACATTAACGAGCCCTCAGAGGAAATCTTTCACAAAGCTTTTGAGCTCATAACTGCTTGGCTGTGATAAGTTTCTGGTGTGTTAACATTCATAAAATAAAAACATTCCAAATGCCCAAGCTGCCAGCAGTCAAGCCTTTGCCCATTAGAAGCATCTCCGTAGGGATTGTGGGCCGCTGCCACATGGGACAAGCCTCCCTTCCTGTCTCTGTCCTCTCCAGGGGCCCTGGACTTGAGAGGTGCTTCACATACAGCCCTGGTAGGTGGACAAGAGACGGAGACAGGAGCTCATATGGGAAGAAGCGAGCTTTGTACAAAGTGCCCTGTTGTATCATCTTCACTGCAAAGTAGGCATTTCAGGAATTTCAAATTCAAAGGCGGCCATCTATTCCTATGAGGTGCAGTTGAAAATTATGGTGAATGTTTACATTTTTAAAAAAATGTGTTACTGTAAAGGACATATTGCCATTAATCCCTTTCAACAGACTCTTCTTTTTGAACACACTTATCCCAAATGCATCATTACATTTTCAAAAATTTAAGCACTCATATGTTTGGATCCCACATTGTGCTTTGTTTTTCAGTGTTCCCAGAGAAGCAAATGTAGTTAGGACATCACTTCCTGGGAATGGCTTTTTCTTCCTCCCCTTCCACTTCCATTTTTTAGTCCGCTCATCTGCTGATATTTTAAGGAATTTTTGTTTGTTTTCTTTAAAAATTAAGGGATGTTTTGATGTGATTTACTTTAACATACCTGAGATGTGGACACTGATCAGTGCAGTGAAGGGGTCTCGGGCTGATTCACCATGTCTCTCCTGGTCTTGGGGTTTGATATGAGGAGACCTGAGCTGGAGCCACAGAACTATCAGAGGCCAGAAAGGGAGGGACAAGAGCCCAGCTGCCTCCACAGGCCCATCTTGTGGTGTTTGTGGGCATCCAGGGCATGTAGACCTGCCTGCGCCAGTGCTTTGGCACTGGCTCCTGTTACATGGCATGTGAAAGCAGTACCCAGGCTTACCACTCTCTTCTCTCCTTTCTGTCCTCTGTGCTGGCTCAGGGGCTTCTGTGCACAGGGAGCTAAGGCTTCCCTCACTCTTGTACAGCTCAGGGTTGAATTTAGTATTTTTCTGAAGCAGAAGTGGTGCAGACAAGGTGCCAGCTGCAGTAACACCAAGGGGAGAGAGCTAGTGGTATGTGACTTTGTCATGGTCAGGCGAGGAGGGGAAAAGATGATTCATTCTGAGAAAGAACGTCAATTAAGCAGTAAGAGGGTGTCTCTCTCTCTCTCTCTCTCTCTCTCTCTCTCACACACACACACACAGATTGAGAAATACAATGAATATTTAAATTTTCAAAAAACAGGATTATAGTGAAGGCACATTGAAAAGAACAATGGGATGACTGAAGAGAGGAGAAATATTTTGAGGGGCGTAATGGTAAGGTGTGTTCTATCACAAAAATTTTAAAGTATAAATATTCACTGTACCCTTTGACCATTGCTCGTTGATCAACTGTCTTCAGAAATTTCTGTCAAATAAAAACCCTTACAGTGTGCCCTCATTCACCATCTGGGCACCGTGTAGCTTCTGACTCTCCCTTACCATCAAAATCACCATGATGGGTAAATGTTTTGAATTGGTTCCAGACACTGAGGCAGCAATGGCAGCACAACCAAAGACCCTTAGGAAAGACTCCAGAACTGCTTCAGAAGGTGGTAAGGACAATGGGATAAGTGTGTTTGGAGTGTGGAAGTATTTTGAGGGAGATTGTAACAAATTATTTTGGAAAAGTTAAACATTCACGGTAATTTTTAATCATACTGGGCACGCCCCAAAGCATCTCAGTGTGGTGTCCATGGAAGTGCGGTGCACGATCACATTTTGCTTCCATTCTGCCTCAGCTTACCCCAGAAGCCTTGCTTTTCCTGGATGCTCCTCAGAGTCTGAGGTGAACTGGTTCAGGTGTATAGCAGTAGAGCATCCCCACCCAACAGGATTCCTCTGCTGGCAGCCTTTGCTCCAACATGCTTCAGCCTTGTCAGACCTACAGTTCTGCTGTGGCTCTTTGCCCAGCCCTACTCTTTCCCATGTGGCCTTGCACAGTCCTCGCCCACAGGGTGGGCAGACCCCATGTTCCCCCTCCCTTCCTCAGCAGCTATTTCCCAGAATCCCAGAGTCTAATCTCTGGGCACACTGGAAATGGATGTAGACAGTGGAGTTATGCAGTGACTACAAAGGCAGGCTGATGAAACATCTGTACTTTATGGGACTCTAGCAGAGGGCAAGGGCTACAAGATTGATTGGAAAGAGGTGGCTGACGAGAAACAGCTCAGAAAAGTTCACACGTGCCTCACAATGTGTCTTGGACTCCTGCCTTCTCTGTCTTGAGCCCCACTTGCTATAATCTAGGAAGGATGGTAGGTCTGTTAGTCAGATCAGCAGTAGAGGTTAAGGCAGCTCAGATCAGAACAGTTAGGATGTTCATCTTTCCGGGCCTAGACAACTGGTGGCAGATTCCTTCCTTCCTTCCTTCCTTCCTTCCTTCCTTCCTTCCTTCCTTCCTTCCTTCCTTCCTTCCTTCCTTCCTTCTTTCTTTCTTTCTTTCTTTCTTTCTTTCTTTCTTTCTTTCTTTGTATTAGTCCAAACTTGTAGTGATCCTCCTGTTTTCAGTCTTCTCAGTGCTGGGATTACAGGTGTGTATCACCATGCTAGTTTCACTAGCACAGTGTACCTGGGGGCAAGGCTGGTGCAGCATGTGGTGTCTGGGATTGAACCCTAGACCCTGGGCTTGCCTAAGCAGTGAGCTATCTCAGCAGCCTTAGATTTCATTTTTGTATCTGCTCCTGTTATTGCTAATGCTGCCTAAACCAGTGTTGAGGGAGGATTTTGAGGGCCCCTCAGAGGAATTCAATGTCTTTTATCTGATCACTCTCCAGGTGACAAGTGCAGAAAAAGAGCCTGAAGACACATGCATCTTCTGTTCTACAGAAGAAGCCTAGGCTTTTGTTTCCTATCTGCATAGGGGCCTGTAGTGTGGGTCTTCCACCGAAAGCTGGGAGCATTAGTAGCCCTTGTGGGTCCAGCTTTGTTCCTTTGGTAGCAGCCAGCATCCTGGACACCAGGTATGTTGCCCAGATCTGGAAAACCTTGCCTGGGGTCACTCAGGTGTTCATGTTTGTTCTCCCTGACCACAGTGACTCACTCTATCCTGAAGGAGGGAGCAGGTGTGAGGAGAATGCTTATACCTAAGCTACCCTCAGGAGCAAGCAGATGTAGGGAGAACACTTACACCTGAGCTACCCTCAGGACAGAAGGAGACTCAGAGAAGAGGCCAGATCAGGTCCTGGAGAGCTTCAACATATTCCAGTGCAAGTGGTGGCCTTTGCCTCTGGAGACGAAGCAACTGCTTGCTTTACATGACCCCAAGAGCCAATCCCTTGCCTTCTGTGCCATGTCTCACTGGGCAGAGGCTCCATCATCAGAGTCTCATTCCTTTAGCTAGAGCCGAACCGAACCTCTGTGTGAGCTGATATTGATTCCTTCTGCACCAGATGCTTGTGCAGATGTGAGTGGAACTTAGCAGCAGGTGATGCAGATAAGGCCAGAACAGGTCCTGGTGAGGCCAGAGGTAGAAGGCAAAATGAAGCAAAGGAGAAAGAGACCAAAGACAACTTCTATGTGTTATGGGTTGGGTTATGGGCTCCTAAAAGATATACTGAAGCCTAACTTCTGTCACCTAGGATTGTGACCTTATAAAGAATCTTTGTAGATGTAAATTAATATGAGGTGATTAGGGTCAGCCTTAATCCAAAAGGCCTGATGTCCTTGTGTGGTGGGGAGAAACCGTAGACACAGGGCACAACAGGTGACAGTGGAGACAAAGTTGGAATGATGACACCTCATGCAGTATGTTACACCTGCGGCTGCCAGACACTGCAAGAGGCAAGCAAAGGTTTTCTTCTGAGACTTTAGGGAGAGAATGGTCCTGCCAGGATCTTTGTTTTTAATCATAATTTATTGATTTGATATAACTTGCTATGCATCTTGGACTCCTAGTGATCCTCCTGACTCAGCCTCCCCAGAGCTGGGATGATAGGTGTGCATCACCACAACCAGGATTCTGGGGTTGGCAAGGCATGCAGTGCCAGGGATGGAAACCTGGTCCTTGTGCTTACCAGGCAAGCACTTAGACGGCTAAGCTATCTCCCCAGTCCTCAAGGTCTTGATTTCAGACATCTGGACCCCAGATCTGAGAGAGAATATTATCTGTTGTTTTAAGCCCCGCCCCCATATGCTGGTGGCCCCAGGAAGCTGACAGCCTGATTTGCACATTCCTAGCAGATGACTCATCATTATGATGAGAGGCAGAGAATGTTTGGATGCTCTAGGTATCCTAACAGCCACAGAGTAAACCACAGGTAAACACACACACACACACACACACACACACACACACACACACATACACACACCATTGATGGGGTCCCAGCAGGGGCTGACTGAGGAACCAGGTAGGTGAACAATGGTAAACTGCCCAGATTTCAGCACATGCATGCACTACTGAGAAATAAATAGGTTTGCCATAGAAATGACCAGGATGGATGGCCAGGGAGTTGCCAGCAGCTATAAAAGAAAGATGAGAGCCAGGGGCCTGTAAATCAACTGATGCAAGAGCTTGAGAAAAGTAGGAAGCTTGAAGCGACAACCAGGCTCAAGCTCAAGGTCCACAAGAGCAGGAAAGAAAAGCTTGACCACTGTGTGTGCTGCGGTGCTTAGATACAGACAGACAGTGGCCAGCTGTGTCCAGAGGCAGCCAGCATCTTGTGCAGTCAGGAAGACTGGTTAGTGACCCTTCTTACCCCCTCCACAGCAGGGGAGAATGAGCCAGCTGTCAAGGAGCTAGCCTACAGTTCAGGACTATGGGAGCTGATTCTTTTATAAGCACCTTTGTAAATAGAGTTGCTCAAAGGACAATAGGCAGAGCTTCAGATTTGGACACTCCACAATCTGTATCCCAGGGTGACAGTACCATTGGTCACCTCAGAAACATAGCAGACACAGCTGTGTGCTCACAACGTGGGTGAGTTAAATTGCCAGCTCTGAGGCTACATAAGGCAGCTAAAAAGGAGTGCCTGGCTGGATCTGAAATGTGGCCATCACACCAGAACAGTCATGTGGCAACAGTGCAGTCACTGGCCTGCTTAGGATTAGACGCAACAGTTCCAAGGAGAATAACAAACCCAAACCAGAGTCTCAGTGTTTGAACTTGACAGGAGGCAAAAAGCAAAGAACACCCAGATGCCAAGAAAGGTGAGGCATCTGGACTGGTCCCAGAGAATACCATCGGGTGGAGGGCTATGCCACAGGGTACAGCTTTATAAGAGTTGCATGGTTTGTTATGCCCAGCACTGGCAGCAGCCAGTGAGTAAGGTGTCAGGGGGGAGAGCTCAGAGTCTTCACATTCATCTCACTTCTACTCTTGACCAAAGCACAACTGTTTAAGGCTACAGTTATCTTGTTCCACTTGGAAAATCATATTGTTTGTACTAATTTTAAAACTAAGATGGGTAAGTTGAATTAGGAATAATCTCTCTAAAACAAAATTCTCCCTGTGACAAGAAGGTTTCTCCCTGTCTTGTGACACCAAAACTATCAGACTATCTCTACCATGCAAAAATGGGAATGCATAGTGAGGTTGACTCAAGTACTACATCAAGGGAGATCAACAAAGGCAGGCTCAAGGTAATTATGAAGACTGAGAAATGAAGATGTAAAGCAATGTGAGCACACATGCTTCGTAGACTCAAAACCCAGTGTCATTAACCCCTGGTCTGTGAGATAGAGCAGGACAGAGAGACAGGGTACAAACAATTCTAGGATTCTTGAGTGGAAGGACAACAGGGCTAGGTGGAAACACAATGTGGGTCTGACACTTTCAGTCTTGTACTATTGGCCAAAATAAAAGTGGTGAAGCCTTTATTTTCTCTACTGAGAAATGGGATTAACATTACTTCTTTATCCAGTTGCTGTAATGAAGGTACTCAGTACAGAGCTTGGCATGCACACTAACAATGAATACTAGATAACAACAATGTGTGAAAAGTAGTATAACTGTAATAAATGCAGAGATTCAATGTAGAACACATATGAAAGGTGCCTACAAAACTGTAAGCATATAAAAGTCCTCAAAATTATAAATGATGAGAAAAGCTCACACTTCCCAGAAGTGAATAAACAAATTCAATGAATATTAGGGGAAATAGATTTTCATTACACATTTGTAATGAAACAAAGTAATGTAAATATCAAGGCCGATTATAATAACATTGTTGAAACTATCAGCAAAGAAAAGCAACACAAAGAAGGTGTTAGTTCCTGCAGAGAGCCAGGAAATCTAGATGCTCCTGATGGAAGTGCCAGTTTGTGTGATTATTCTGGAAGAGAATTTGGTCCTTGTCATCAAGAATATACCATAGTATATTATACTTTGACCCCATTATTCTATTCCTGAGAAGTAGACAGTTGAAATTGAAAGAAAGTTATGCTTACAATGAATCATTGAAGGATTATGGTAGTAAAAATCAACATCCAATAATACAGCAATGATTATTTTGCCATAGAATCTAGTTTTATAAAATACTACATAATAACTAAAAATGATAGAGCATGCATAAGATACTGTTAAATAAAATATAACATTAAAGTAATTAATTGCAAATATCTTTTCAAAAGCATAAAAAGCAAACAAAATTATAGATGAATACAATTTATTTTATACAGGTAAAGAGATTTGTATGTTCCTATTTATTAACAAATATATTAAAATACACACAGCCAATTTTGTTAATCTCTCCACATTACCTGTTATGAACCTATCACTCCTCGTGATTTTGTATTGACCTCTATGAGTACCAAATTGAACTGAGAGACTGAATTAAGGCATAAGCTAGCAGTGCCCTCTCGGGCACATGTTCAGACTCAAGCGATGAAGTATACTTGTCTTTCTATGGAAAACTTTACCCTTTCAAGATTCACATATAGTTTCCTAATCTCTCTTTTAACCTTATTATGAAAACTCTAATCTTCTAATCTGATAATTTAGTCTGTATTATGCCTATATCTCGAAAAAGCTTCAAAGGACATTAGACTTTTCAATATGAAGGAAATATTAATCAGGAAAGTCACAAATGACTAAAAGAGTACTGCACGTGATGGACCTCTCCAAACAGAGATGTTCAGCTATTCACCTGACTTGTGGCTTTTGAGGAATCCTCTAAGTTGTATAAATGACAAAGCCCTTTTCAAAGCCAAGAGATCAGCCCCTCTGTGTGTGTTTGTGTGTGATGAAAAGTTATTTTTGTGCCTGGGTTCTGTTACACATCCACAGCCTGGAGCTTTGTTCTCAAAATTCATGCTGTCATCAAAAGGACTCAACACAAACACAGCAGTGGGCAGGCCTGTAGCTTAGCTGTGACCACAGCTGCAAACTGTTGTCATGTGAAAAACTCTGGGCTTTTTCTGGACTTGGCATATCTGCTTTTCCTGCCTTTCCTTCTCCTGGCATCTTGTCCACCCTTCCAACCAATTAAGTTTTCGTATCTTCCCAGACCACTCATCTCCTCCACCTTCTCTTCATTCTTGCTATGGTGATCCTTATACAGTCTGCTGCTATAAAGTCCACTGGTGCCTGTGTGAGGGTCCCTCACAGGATGCCTGCTTCTTCATGTGCTTGGAACCTAGTTTTGACACAGTGTCTGGCCCTGATTCCTGGGGAGATCCTAAGGGGATGGTCTATGGAGAGGCTGCAGGGGGTCTGTGACTTCCCTGAAATCTTAGGCAGAGTTCATGCATGCTGCCACCTCCCAACAGTGGGGCCTCTCTCTGCCTGCTTTGAGTGTAATGAGTCCCTTGGGAGCTTTGAACCAGTTGCCCAGTTCTCTTTCTCTTATAGTGATTAGTTTCAACTTTGGCTCCTCATCTTGCAGATGGATGGGATCTAGATTGAAGTGTGCCTGGGACTTCTAAGAGTGAGAGGTCTTATTAAGAAGGGAGACATGTGGGCGGGGCAATGTCTTAATTGTCTTACCCTTGCACAGATACTCAGAACAAAATAATCCTTCCAGGCTGTGGCTGGAGGGACCAGCAGGGCAGGTAGGAAGCAAGGGCACCTTGGGTCTTATGCTCAGCTGGCAATACTTTCACCAGCCTTACTGTCTTGACTTCCAGTTCCTGAAACTAGAAACTTACTGGGCCCATCTACAGGATGTTGCCTGATTAGACATAGTATTCCAATACTCCAGCCTGCTGCTCAGAGGCACTGCCAGACAGGGCAGAGACAACTAGTAAGGCCTGAGTGTTGGCCCACCCAGGTGCCTTGAGGTGTTGTGCACAGAGCGGACCCAGCTGATCCTTGCTGGAGCATCAGTCACTTTACTTGGGTACAGATACAGATGGAGTCCTCTTCAGCAAAAGCATGGGTGGCACAAAGGCTTTCTTTTCCATGTGTCTCTACTTGACTTGTGGCACAAAGGAAAGAGTCTGCACTCAGGGAGAATTAGAGGCTGATGGCTTACGCAACTCAGAGAGTGATCTTACAAAGAAAAAAGAAAAGGCTAAGAACGTACCTCAGTATGAGGGCCCTGAGTTCAATCTCCAGTACTCCTCTCACCCCACCAAAAAATTCTGAGCCTGCATCTGCATTTAGCTTTCCTATTAGTTACGTATCAATGCATTTATGCCAGTCATTTGTCTTCCTTACCTGGGCTTCTTATACTGAGCAGGCCAGGAGCCCCTCCTGTATAAAGACTATCAAAAGTGGGTCCTATATCTCTTGAGAAAGTTCCAGCTCCCTTTGATATACTTCTGAGTCTACAATGGTGCGTACCCCAGGAGGTGGGCAGAAGTTCTATGCTATTCTTAAAAGTCATCTCTCATCATCACCTGACAGACAGGCATCAAGTTCCCCATCATCCCTAGAGTTTGACAGTCTTTTCATCTGTTTGGAGCAGCCATGTCCTCAGAAGGTAATAGATAAACTCCCACCTGTGCCCTTTTGTCCGCTCCTCTAGAGGGGAAGTGGGAAGCCTGTATGCAGGTGCTTGTTCATAGGTGTGATTTATATACAGCATGGCCCATGATCAGCCCACAGGAGCTGTGACACCTGGCATGCCTCCAAGGGATTGGATGGTTCTGGTTAGGGTACAGGGCTGGTGGTCACATCAGGTCCAACTTGTCTGCTTACTAGGATGCCACAGGGTCAACATGGGCCAAGAATCCAGAGATAAATGTGTGAAGCCAGGCCGTTTAGGGAACAGAAAAAAGAGACACCAAGTGAGGAAAGTAGCTGGGCAAGGACCCAGGACAAGACATAGCAGCCCAGAGCCTCACTCAGGGTAGGACAGAGTGGCCCAGAGATACAGGGCCAGGTTTGAGGTAGGCAGAGGGCATGATAAGAAAAATTGAGTAGGACTCTTTAGATGTAGTGGGGAGAGGAGGGAGGCCCAGGCCAGCAGGCCTTCACAGGTATAGGGCTTGGCTTGGGCATTGCTCAATACAGAGTTCATGGTGAGGACTGGTGGTGCCCCCTTTCCACTCTGCCCTCTGCTTCCCTGTGATTTCCTGCCCTTTCCTTCCCTTCACTCCTTACTTTGCTCTCTGCACTTCCTTCCTCTTCCCTCCCCTCTCCCTTCTTTCCCTCCCATTCCTCCCTTTCCCCTTCCAGGGGAACAGATGGGTGCAGGCACAGACACAGTCATGGTCACTGGTAGTACATAGGCCTGAGGCTGGCTGTGTTTCCAGCCAGTTCCCCATGAGAGATGGAATAGCTTTCCCTGGGGAAGCTGAGAGGAAGGGTCACCTGACCAGCCTGAACTAAAACAGATGGAGCTCCTGGCTCAGGGGAGGAGGCTGAAGGACATGACCTTCCTCCTGGCCTTTCTTTTGGGAGAGGAAGTCTTTGGAAGTTTGTAGCAACTGAGTAAATCTTGTCCCTTTGATAAGCAGGGTCCCTGTTTGGCTCCTCTGTGGAGAAAGCTCCACACTTCCGCTGATTGTTCCAGCTGATTGCATTTCAGTATGTGAGACAGGATAACCCCATTCTTGGGGAGCTGGGGGAAGTGGAGGAGGCCTAGGCCTTGGAGGAGGCCTGAGCTGGGGCTGCAGTGCAGGGCTGAACACACTGCAGGCTGGGTTATTCCTGGAAGTTATTTTGATCTGCTGGGCCTAGCTCTGCTCAGGTTTCTGGGCCCAGCCTCAGGGCCATGGCTGAGGGTGAGGCTTTTCATTATAATAATAGACTCAGACAGAGCTCACTGGGCAGAGGCATTTGAGGGCCCACATGGGCTCAGATGTCACCCAGCAGGCTTGGTGTCACCCAAGGAAAGTTCTCTTTGCAGTCTCAGCCCCAAGGTTTGGAATTCAGCAAGCAGGCATGTGGGGAGCATCCTGCCCTCCTAGGATCTAGACCCACTGGATCTCTGTCCTGCTCCAGAGGGATGAGTCAGGAAGAAGTGGACTCATGACTTTATGGGTGCAGAGAGGGAGGCCCCCTGCCTAGGAGAGCTGTGAGGGAATGGAGGCTGCTGCCCCGGGACATAGAAGCTCCTGGCATTCCCACCAAGGCCCCACGCTTCCCCTTGTAATTTTCAAATTGAAGTAACTAGACCAGCCACAGCAGTGCACACCTGTAATCCTAGCACTTGGGAGGCTAAAGAAAGAGGATTGCCAAGGGTTTGAGGCCAGCCTGGGCTACATAGTAAGTTCAAGACCAGCCTGAGCTATATAGAGAAATCCTGTCTAAAAAGTGAAAGTAATTTTTATTAGTAGAGATACTGCATCCATTACTCTTTTTTTTTTTTTTTTTTTTTTTTTAGAACACCAGTCATATTGGACAATTGCCCACTGTACCTCAGTAGGACTTGATCCTAACTTCATTAATTTTAACTGCAGCAACCAAGTTCCAATAAGGTCAAATTTTAAGATGTTAAGGGTTAAGACAACAATATACAAATTTGGAAAGGGATCAGTTTATCTTATCATAGATGTGATTTCCTCTAGGTGTAGCACTTTAGAAGACAGAAAGAAACAAAAACCAAAGACTAGCCATTTGTGGTAGTAAACCTGTATGGTCCTCAGGCTCTGGAAGGCTTAAGCAAGAAGATCTCATTCAAGCCCAACCCAGGCAACTTAGCACTATAGTAAGACCCTGTCTCAAAACTAAAAATAAAAAAGGGCTGGGAAGGTAGCTGAGTGGGAAGGTCCTGGGTCTAATCCTTAGTAATCCAAAAGCAAACAAATAAATGAACAACAATAAATAACCAAAGGGTTAAATCTTTGCATTTATGCTGCTCACAGATCACCGCTCTGGATATCTTAGTAGACAATAGCCTCCTGGGCATGTGTCTCAAGGTGATGCAAAATGTACATAGTCCTGAAACCTGCTTGACTCAGTGATCTTTACCTTTCTATTTACCAGATTTCTTCTCCTCTACTACTTACTCTGTTTTCAACTTATGTACTCCTTACCATAGCTTTGTTTAAATCCAAATCCTACCAGAGGCTGCTCAATTTAACTGGTTATTAGGTCCTTGGAGACTCTTTACCATAGCACTGTCTTATCTTTTTTTTTTTTTTTTTTTTCTTTTCATAAATGTGGTACAGGCTCTTATGCAGCTCACACTTGCAGTGATCCTCTTGTTTTTAGCCTCCCCAGTGCTGGGATTACAGGTGTGTGCCACCACTCCTGGTCTCAGTAGCCGGCTCAGTGCACCCTGGGATGGAGCCAGCTTTGTATGTGGCGCCCGGGGATTGAACTCCATCCCTGTGCTTGCCTAAGTAGGTGCTTAGTCTGCTGAGCTATCTTGCTGGCACTGTCCTTTCTTTTTTCATGACAGTGACTCACTTGGGCCATTTATGCTGCATAGCACCTTCTTCCTGACTTTGCCAAATTGCTTCTCATGGCATTGTCCAGCCTGTCTGTCCCCCAGCCTCTGTATTATCTGTGGATGAGAGAGGCTTCTTTTGAGGAACTTCTGGTCAGAAGATGCGAAGTATCTGTTTGACCACTGCCAAGCCTTTGTCTGGTCTGGCATTCCTGTTTGTGGTGGGGAATGGGAGCTGATGTCCCCTGTAATGCAGGATTTTTGAGCTAAAATGCAGCTGCTCTTAGTCAGGGACTTGTCCTTCCTAGTGGCAGATGATCTGCCTGGGAAGAAAGCACTCATCCCAGTGCCCCCAGGTCTAAGCATTTCTTGCCTTGGACCCTCAGCACTTTTTTTGTTTGTTTGTTTTGGGGATGTTTGTTCTTTTTAAATTTATTTATTTGAGTTTAGGATAACCTTGCGCTCATGGCAGCTCTCCTGCCTCTGCCTGCCTAGTGCTGGGATTGCAAGCATGAGCCACCGTGCCTACCCCCATGCCTTTCCCGCTGGGGTGGCCCAGGACCATGCGCCTTCCCACCTTGCCGCTCCTCCATGCAGTTTCAACCTCAGTCTGATGTAGCTGGGATGGTGCTGTCCCATCCCATCTTCCAGGGAAGATCAGAGCTTCTTTTCTTCAACATGTTACCACATTTCTCCCCTTTAGAGGAATAATTTACAACAAAACACTCACATTTCGTGTGTACACTTGATTTTTAGCAGGTCTAAAATAACCAAAATATACAGGAATGTTTAAATTTAAAAAAATCATTACCCAAAAGAATCCATTAACACCGTCCCTTACTTTGAACATATGGCCCCGTCCTTCTTTCAGTTTCTGAAGTAGTTCCTCTTCCCGAGTGTCTTTACCAAGTGTGATTACAAACACAGTGAATGCTGCTGGCGAGTGCCATCCAATGGAAAGACAGACTCATGAAAACTTTACCAAGTGTTTTCGTCCATCTCTGTCACCAGATCTGGTACCACGCAACTTCTGGCAGTTCCTAAAAACTCAGAATAATCATGAAAGATGAGTATTTTTGACTGATACAAGGTGCCTAGGCAACAGTCCAACTAAAGACATGAAAGAGGGTGTCCATAAGCACCTCAGAAAGTGGCAAGAATGATAGGACATGTGTGTTTGAAAGGAGGAGAAGTATTTTAAGGAACATTAACAGCAATGTGTCTTTTATTGTAATTTTTTTAAAAAATTAGCATTCACTGTATTATTTTTCTATCACATCACCTATGTACTTTATAGCTCAAACCTCAGCCGATATCTGAACATCCCCAGGACCCCTAAAGTTCCATCCTACCCTTTCTTCACCAATGTGTGCCCACCTAGAGGTACTCTTTTTCTTCCTTCATGCAGTCTGGGCTACATTCATGTTGGCACCAGGATCAGTAATACCGTCCTGAGTACACAGAGACTTCAGCCCTCATATGGACACATGATGACTTGCTTTGATTTTCCTTGTTGTTGTGATTTGTTTGATTCTTTGAGAGAAAGTCTTCCATTCCAAAGTTGGCCTGAAATCCTGGGCCCAAGTGAGCCTTCTGCCTTGGGCTTCCAAATAGCTGAGGTTGTGGAGTAGGACACTGCCCCCAGCTCCACAATGGCTTGGTACTTCATTCTCCTATTTAGGAACATAGTTCCAGTTATTTGCTTATATGGATATTTTTGTACAAGTAACTTTGTGTACAAATGCTTTCATTTCTTTGACGTATATCCAAGAATAAAGTTAGAGGGTCATAGCATAAGTGGCTGCAGAATCATCCTCTTCATTAATTTTTTTTTTAATAATAAGTAAAACTTATTTGGTGCAGCTTGGACTCATAGTGATCCTTCTGTCTCAGCCTCCCCAATGCTGGGATTACAGGCTCATGCCACCATGCTCGGTTTTGGTGGCCAGCATGGTGTGCTCCTTGTTCTGGGGCCAGCATGGCACATGGTCCTGGGGATCAAACCTGGGTCCTTGTGCTTGTTGGGTAGGTGCTTAGGCTGCCGAGCTGTCTCCCCAGCCCTCGTACTCTTCATCCACCATGTGAGACAGCCCAGCTGTCCCAGCCTCCTGGTGATTTCCAGGCTGCAGGAGTGTGTCAGTGGAGTTCTAGCTTATATTTCCATGATGACCTATGAGAATAAGAACTTTGCTTTACCCATAACTTTTTAAAAATTGTCTCTCTTCCCTAATCTGCAGTACAAATAGTCATTTAAACATGTGATTTGAGTTTCTTTCTCATGCTTCAGTCTGAGATATGCAGACAGATAGAAAATTATTTCTCTGAGGGAAGGAGAGTTAAGCCATGGATCACGTATCCCATCACTGCCAAATGTTGACCTGGGTTCTGGTGAGTCTGGTCCCTGAGCAGCTGCTGGAGAGCAGGAAGCCTGCACTGTTGGCCTGGGCTGCATCTGTACTGCTGTCTAAGTGGCTTCAGATGCATCAGAGCATGGAGAAGTGGGAAAAGGCTCCTCCATCCTAAAGAACTTGTGGGACAGTGTTCATCTTGAGTGGAGGCTCAGAGAGTGAACCAAAGCTAAGAGCAGGGAAAACCAGAAGCACAACCTCCCAAGATTAGATCTTTGTCCGTGGCAGCATGGTGACAATGATGAGTTTTCCCTGAGATGTTCTTCAAGGGATCATAGTCTTTTTTACCCATTTTGAAAGAGGCCTCTATAAGGAGGCACAATCTTTAAGACAACAATTGAGAATCACGGGGCGGCTCTCAGCTCTGTCTAGACCAGAATGGTCCAGTGTTAGCTCCACTTGATGTGGTGATGCTGGAGACTTACATGTAGTCTCCTTCTTCTCTTACCATGCTGAATTTCTGCCTTTTCTTAGACCCTCAGCCCATTTATAGCGCATTTCATTGCTGGGGACATTACTACTTTATTTTTTTTGTGAACTTAGCTTACAAGGTGTGATTGAAAACTATGGTGTGTTAAATTTTAAAAATCATTACAGTAAAGGTCATATGGTCACTCGCGCCCCCTTAAGATGGCCCCCCTCATTTGAACACATCCCATGGTCCTTGCTGCATTCCAAAGCAGTCCTAGAAGTCCTCCTCATGAGTTTCTTTAGTTGTGCTATCCTTCTTCAGCAATACCCTGAGTCAATTCATTGGCCTTTGGGTAGCTATTTGGGCAGTGCCAGATGCAGTAAGGTGGATGAGGGCCCACATGGTGTTCCTACAAGCCTGCCTTTCCACTGGGTGGTCCTTGGCAACAGCATTCCATGCATGTTTGATGACATCTCATTGAAGACACTCATGAAAGAATGTCCCTCCAGATTGTGTGGGATCCTGAAATCATAGTCTTGTACCCTGTGGAGATTCTTTGTCACTTCCTAGCATGGCCTTAAAGCCCAACTGGAGGGAAACAAATGACCCAGGAATGAACAGGTATTATGAAAACAGCAAGTCAAGTGTAAGAGTTTTTTTTTTTAAGAAAATTTTTATCTTATACTAAACCTGTACCCCTACCTTGCAACATTTGCCTCATTTAGGGCTGGATCAAGTGACTCATCTCCCCCCAAGCAGCAGTTGCAAATTTTTCAGTTTTATCAGGGAAAGTAAGTTGGGAAACAGTGGAAACTACTGGCACAGGGTCCTATCCTAAGAGGTCAGCAGAAGTGGAGCTCCCACTGCTAGAGTGTACTGTCCTCTGCCCAGGACAGATTACAGGGAGAAGAAAAAGGTCTCATGCACAAGGAAGTAAAAGCATACAAAAGCTGATTCACTGAGTGACCATTATGGCAAGGATTCCTTCCAGCAGCCAGGGGCTGTGAGAAAGTGCTAGTGCCCGGGCCTGCCAGCCCTGCTGAAAGTGGCTGTTGGCAGTGGTGCCCAGGAGCGCGCGGGGGAGGGGGGGCTGCAGCCTGGCACACAATTCTACTCACCCTGGCCACACTTGCGATGTAGATCTTGGATTCCCAGGCCCCGGTAGACAACCTTGGGCCGAGTCCCACTTCCCCCTTGGGAAAAGCTTTGGTTCAGAGAGGGAAGCTGGAGCCATGGCCTCTCTGTGGAAAAGGCAGGTTCTGGGAGGGGAGTAGTGACTCCTGAAGAGTGCCCCAGATAGGGGTTTCTTTTGCTTTACTTGTCCCCTTCAAAAGTCCATGCAGGAAGATAGAGAAAAGCAAAGGAGGAAAGTAGCACCGGCCTCTCGCTAGTGTGGGTCAGAATTGTGTGCCCAGTTTAGCATTGGAAGGGACTTTCAGGATTCAGGTCCATCCTCATTCACTGGGTCTGGCACCACGGGACTTCTGCCTCTTCCTCAGTGTCAAAACGGACATGAAAGGCATTGTTTCAGAACATGGAAGAGGCAGGGACAGCACGAATGAGACCCTCAGGGAGGAAGACTTCCAGAACTGCTTCCATTCCCAGGGACATGGGTGGTCTTTGTGATAAGAACAGTGGTTCCCCCCCTCACTTTCTCCCCACCCCTAGACTGGATACTTTGGGGAGACAGTTTCAAGTTTGCTGAAGCCCGGCCCTCGGCAGGAGCACCTCAGAAAGCCAAAGAAAGTGGTAATAGCAGTGGGACAAGTTCAAAGCTGGGGGAGTAGTGTGAGGGGGATTAAAGATAGTGTATCTTTTACTATAATAATGTTTTAAAGATGTAAATACATATTTTCTAATCAGCCCTTATATTCCTCCAAGCTAAGAACAAATGTTATTCTCAAAGTGCTGAAACAAAGCAAGTACCATTAACCGTGTAGCTTTTTTTTTTTTTTTTTTTTTTTTTTTTGTCAGAACCAGAAATTGAACTTAGGCCCTTGCGCTTGCCAGGCAAACGCTTATTCTACTGAACCATCTCCCTGGCCAGCCATGTAGCTTTGAAGGAAATTGTAACTCACCAGCAAATTAAAAAAAAAAAAATCAGACTCATCTGTGATTAAATCCTTGGTCCTCACCCTGGTTTATGTCTGTAGTACTTGGGAAACTGACAAGTATTGGTCCAACCACTGGTTTAAAAACCAGGAGAGAGAGCAGCTCTGTGGAAGACACATCCACTTGGGGATATAACCTTCAGAGAGGACAGGCATATGGCAGTGATGAGGAGTTGGGGCTGCTGTGTGTGGAGGTGAGTTAGAATGTGCTGACCACTCACCAATAAAAGCCTGAGGAACCCAGGTGACAGAACTGTGTTTACTCAGGCTAAAATTAAAGGCTCTTGGGCATCCTGTAGTAACACCAGGAATCAATTCATGGGTGTGTTGTGCAGACAAAAATTTCAGTTCTGTGTGTTGGTCTTCTCAGCTGTAAAGACATGAGACTGACTGGCTATGATGCTGATTCTGGTTAGTGATGTCACACACACACACACACAGCAGTACCACATCCCAGCAGCACAGACTGACCATACTGCTATCTTACCTTGAACATCTCAGGGGCCATCATATTCTAAAAGGACTTTGGGACTTCAGAGTGGAATGTATGGATTTCTATTCTTCCTTCTTGTTTTGTATTTATAGTATATGTATATGTTCTGGGTATCTTCTATGGAAACACTAAATGTCAGGCACAGTATTAAGCAAGTTTCAGTGATTACCTCCTTTTCTTTCTAATGGCTTCCTTCCATATCTCAGACAGAGAAACTGAGGCTCAGAGGATTATATTAGAAGATCAATACTATCTAGAGAGGGAGAGCAAGATTGCTCAGAAAACTAATTGCCTGCTTAGGCAAGCACAGGGACAGCAGAATAAGCACCTGCTTAAGCAAGCACAGAGACCAGAGTTTGATCCCTGGCACCATAAGCCATGCTGGCCCTGCCACCAGATGAGCTGAGCTGGCCACCAAGATCGAGCGTGGTGTCGCACACTTGTAATCCCAGTGCTGAGGAGGCTGAAGCAGGAGGATCACTGTGAGTCCAAATTGCATAGTGAGACCCTGTACCAAATACATAAAAAGGAAAAAAAGTATTGTCTGGAGAGCACATTAGGAAGCTACGCTTGATCTTGAATTCTAACCAAATGTTCTTACTCATCACCTCCTACCCAGTCCCTGGATTTAATTTTGTCACTGGGGTTGGAGTTAATATCCTTGTTTTTGAGCTCAAACTAGTGACTCTGTACATCCACAAGAACCCCCACCCACTATGATCTGCCACATATAAGATCCCAAGGCCTTCATCTGTATGTTTTACAGCCCTACTAGGAACGAATGTTGTAATGCAGATTATAACTTCTTTTAGGACAAATGGTACAGTATTTGATTTTCTGTGAGAAGAGTGCTTCCAAGTCCCCACTCTTGTGTAATTTTGTGCATTTCACAAGAGTCATCTCTTCCAAGCTGTCTCCTAACTGGGGAGGCAGGAAAGCCAGACTCCCAAGAGCAGCCTAGTGGCCTCTTAGCTGCTGGAGGTGAGAGGAGTTTTGTACCCTGGAGATGTTCTATAGACTCCTGAAGATATTTTCTGGAGAAAAGCTTTATTCGGACAGGACTATCCAACCTCTTTGAGGGGCACTGTGGTATTTGTTAAATATGTGGCCTTTGCTACATTAGAGACACTTAGTCATTCAAGCATATCCAAAAGATGACACCAGTACTTTGCCAGTGCCTTTTAATCCACTTGGTTGTCCAGCTCTCAACTGATGGGAAAAGTCACTCTAGCAGGAAGTATGCACTACTGCTTCAGCACACAAAGATCCACCGCATAACATTAGATCGGGGTAAGGACTGTCATAGTTCAGGAATGTTTTGCAGTTGGGTTCTCACTAAACTGAAAACATTCTTTTAATATGGGGAATTCCAATGAGGCCTGTAAAGTCCTACTCATATGACAGTTCCCTTCCTGAATAGAGCCTACTGAAAGCTTATTAAAAATTTACCTTTTTGTCAATAATGTTCTTTATGGGATATTTTTCTGGCTGCATTTTAATGGAACACTGGCTGCCCCAGATGCAGAAGAGAGGAGACAGCATGACACTAAGGCCTGGCCTGGAGAATGTCCCTATTATGCGTCTTACTGAATCAAATGCCTCATGGCTGCTGCTGCATATGGACATAGTTTGAACTGTAGGTGGCTTTCACTGACCCACAGAATCCTCAATCCATAGCCCCGGGGGAGATGTTAGTACAGACATCTTCCTCAGAGAGTAAGAGCATGTGGCAAGCAAAGTCCTACGTGAGTTGTTTTTGCTGATTCAAGTTCTTTGCATTGTGAACATTCACTTTCTGTATAACTGCATCTTTTTTTCAAAGTTTTAAGAGCTTCTGATCCAGAGATGCTACATGGAACAATGAAATTTCTGTGCTCTTTTTCCTGATAATATTTAAATCAAAGATGATAGATTTTTATCATTGGCTTTCTGCTAATTGATTTAAACTATGTTTTTCTTAGGCACACCTATTATTCGTTCTCTAGACTGAGGACAATTTGGTTATCTTTGTGATGAGGAAGTTGAAGTGTTCCTATTATTCCCCAAGTGTACATTAGATTAATTTCCCTAAAGAGTCTTATTGCTTAATGGAAAACTGCAAGAGTGGCCAGGTTTGAAAATAGGATCAATGGAAATCTGGCTGTGGATCATTGACTTTTGGCTTATCTGAGCTTTCCAAAGGACTGGAAATTAACACTGGGACAGAAGCCATGGTCTGGAACAGAGGCTCACAAACTGCTCAAGCTACACCAGTCACTTGGAGGACTGCTAGGCCCACATCAGAGCTTCTGATCCAGTGATCCTGGACAGGAGCTCTAAAGCTTCCATTTCTCTTCAGCTCCCTGATGCTGATCTTGCTGATCAGCCTTGAGGGCCACTGGTCTGGGACATGTGGTAAGTTAACTCTGATTGCCAAAAGGGTTAGTACACTTGAGCTACTTGCTTCGGTCTCCTTGAGGATGAGAATTTAAGTAGATGCTTGGTCCACCTATGTTCCAAGTCCTCTCCAGGGAACATGCGTGTATTATTGGTGACTGTTGAAACAGGACCCTGAGCACCTTGACCACCTAGGCTTATGGAGGCCAAGTGTAATTCCCCAGAGCACTGGTCAGGAGGTTTGAGGAGAAATGATGTGTCTGCAGGGCAGCCACCCAGGTCCAAGAAATGTGCACCCCAAAGACATCTGTCTGCTTCATGAGCCTCTGTTTCCAGGAACTTCAGAGCGTACCTAAGTTACTTCCCTTTGACTTGCTTTAAGCAAAACAATGTCTCTGCCCATGAGAGCAGCACCCCCTGGTATTATCTAAAGTCAGAACATCTTTAATGAACTTAATGACTGGCAGGTCTTCTTCCTTCAAGAGAACACCAACTTGGAGACAGGTGACCCTCCAGTAGGTCAATGTTTTAGAAGTCAGAGGGGTGGGTGGGTAGGGGTCTTCTGGGTATAGCAGTGTCCCCTTATGCAGGCTTTACAGTGGGTCATCTGTGCTATTATGGAAGTATGTTCAGTCATTAATTTAACGTTGTCTCCTGAAGGCCATCTGAACACTGACCCCACTTTAGAAAAGCTCAGTTCTCACAGAGCCTACATTCATGCTATCAGACAGTCAGTCAGCAAGCAAGTTAGTGTGCATTATACCAGATATTTCTTGGTGTTTTAAGGCAAGTAAAGCAAAATGAACAGAGAATAAGAAGAGAGGAGTCATGAAAGAACTTTCTGAGGAAGAGACATTAGCGGACACCAGCTGGAAGAAGAAAGCCGAGTGAGTACATAGCCTGCAGATTGCGAACAGGGACCTCTGAAGTGAGAACTTGTGGGCTGTTGGAGGATCAGGGAGACAGAGGGCCTACAAGTCTGACACCCAAAGAAGTGGGACATGGTGTGGGTCTGCACAGGTTCATGATGTGGGAAGTGTGAGGGCCACAGTGAGACATGGAATTACTTCTACGCTGAGTGGAGGAGCTTTGAAGGCTACTGACTTCTGGAAGATGATTCCCCACAGGGAAGGTTCAGCTAGGCAAGATGGCCACTTGGTCTAGAGCATAAGGAAAGAGCTAGAAGGTGGCAAATGTGGATCAATTTAAAAAGCTTTGTACACAAGACTTGCAAGGGTTTGCATATGGAGGTGTAACAAAGGGAGAGTCAAGAATGATTCTGTACTTCTGATTTGAGCCTACAGCTAGCTGGAAACTTGCTGTTTGGGCTGCAGCATTATGGGGGGCTAGAGGCAGAGCAGACCATGATGGGCGTCAAGGCATCAGGTCTCATATAGCTGGCTTGATAAACATCTTAGACATCTTGAAGGAAGTGTCCAGCAGGCAGTAGGACAGCTGATGCCTGGGATTAAATTGGAGAATCAGTAGTAACTAGAGGGCAGGTGAAGATGAGCAATTGGATAGGACAGCCTAGGGCACCATTGAAAGTAGAGAGAGACGGATGATGCTGGAGCCTGGGTCCTGAATTGCTGAATTGGAAAGGGAACCAAGAGAGCAAGGAGCAGTCATTCTGAGCTTTAATGAGCTTTCCATAGCAACAGGAGAATCCTTCAGGTCTCTCTCCTTGTGCCTTTATCACAAACACATTCTCTCCCTGTCCTTTGGTGGAAGCAGTGCCATTTCTCAGTGGGTTTGATGCCTCAAACCCGGGTCTTTTGATGCATTGGTTGGAATTGGAACATCTACAAATAGCTTGAAATGACTGTCAAAGTATCATGTGTACTCTATACTTGCATGGGTAGAAGGTGCATAGTTTACAATGGATTCCTAAGGTAAGGCTAGGCAATATTTCTCAATAATTTTGAAATAAAAAAGGAGCTAAAGTAGTAAATTCTTAGGCTTATCAAGCACAAGAAGAGTCCTTTTACCCAGATTTAAACTTACAGCAACTTGGCAAACTAAAATGAATCAAGAATCCAAGTGCCTTAAAAATATTCCCACTAGGAGAAGCAAAAAGCAACCCTTGAAACAGAGAATGAAAATGAAGTGGTGAGCAAAGACCACTCTCCACCATGCATCTGTCCAGGCCTCTAGCTACTGATACAAGAGCTGGCTAGCTGCCAGCCTGCGAGGAGAACCAAGCCACATCAGCACTGAGTCTTGAGACTGGCGAAGACGAGGAGCAAGGCGACTTAGGAAACACACTGGGGCACACTTTCTTCTCCAGCCGCTTCATTCCTCTTCAGTGTTATTATCCATAGTCCCTGAGCCAGAGGGGCCAACAATTGTTAGGTTTTCTGAGACTCAGAGCCAAACACGAGCCTCCCATTTCCACCCAGCATTCATTTGCTTGAAACTGCAAAAGGCACTGGATGATGGAAGATATTTTTAGAAACAGATTCAACACCAAGACATATACTTATATATATATGTATTTTTTTGTAGGGCAGAGAGGATGTTTATAGTGTCTTTTGTGATAAACCATCATGGTTACAAATAATCCTGGGACTGTGGATAGTAGCACCTACTTCAGAATGGCCATTCTGCCTTGGAACCCAGAACAATATGCTCAGCTTCCTTATACAGCAAAGAAATGCCGGGTCTAGCACACACAGAAAGCTCCACTCAGTTCAGATATGTTATTCTAAACAAATAGGGCTGTTGGGACTGGCAAGATAGCTCAGCGGTCTGACATACCTATTTAGGCAAACTGAGGCAAGCACACAGGGACCATGGTTCAATCTCCAGCACCATGTGCTGTGCCAACCCCATCACAAGGGCTGGCTGGATAGCTCAGCAGATTAAAGTGCCTGCTTAGGCAGATGCAGGGGCCTGAGTTTGATCCCCAATGTGCTGTGCCAGCCTCGCCCCTTGGGCACGCTGAGCTGGTGATTTGAGACTGGGTGCGGTGGCATGTGACTGTCATCCCAGTGCTTGGGAGGCTGAAAACAAACCAATCACCATGAGCCTGATCTGTGTAGTGAAACCCTGTACTAAATACAAAAAGTAAAAAAAAATGAAAAAGAAAATTGAAAAGAAAGAAATAGGGTTGCTATACTTGGAAACTCCTTCTTGCTGGGCCTGGAAAAGCTATGGTATTTTGTGGGCAGCCATCAAATCCCAGATGGGAAGTTGGGGTGGAAATGGTGGACATGGAGAGCATTCATCACCCTGGTTACGTCTCCATCACGGACTCATGGGCCAGTCAGTGTGCTGAACACCGAGGGCCTGCCCCCCTGAGGTGCAGTAGATACAGAGGGGGAGCTTGGATGGAGAGTTTGCTGAAGGTAAAAGTTTTCTTTGCAAAGTAACATTTTAGACTGGTTTTGGTGAATGCACCCATTTCTAGAAAAGAGGAAGTTTCAAGAACATAACTGTTCAAAAGCATTTAAGCCTTTCTGATTCCATTGCAACTCCATGAGAGCGCAGAACTGTGTACTTGGAAAGTGTTCAAGGTGTCTTCTTGGTGTGTTGCTTCTATAACACCCTGTCTTTGCACTTCCTAGATTTGCTTTGCGAAGAGCTAGTGACAAACATTTCAAAATTGCCAAAAGAAGTAAGAAGTGCAGTAGGTGTTGAGACAACTTAGAATT
This sequence comes from Ctenomys sociabilis, assembly GCA_004027165.1. Lineage (NCBI taxonomy): Eukaryota > Metazoa > Chordata > Mammalia > Rodentia > Ctenomyidae > Ctenomys > Ctenomys sociabilis. The sequence goes on from PVKA01000346.1 coordinate 171,958, forward strand.
CCTCCATCTCTGCTTCTTTAAGTTAAACCTCCCATGACCTTTGCAGAGGTAAGTCCTTCTCCAAGACCTTGTATAAGCAAAACCCAAGAGGGCACAAGGGCTTGCTTGTTTGGTTTTACTATTTCTCTAAGCATAAAGCCACTGTACAGTTTTCAATCTCTGTACTTCTGTGTGCTGTTTGTCTTGCACAATCAGAGTATAAAATTCATGTGCTGACAGAGGAAGCTACAGAGATGTGCCAAGAAGGTGACTTCTGAGAAGGCAGGTAGGTGTGAAAGTATGGGTGTTCTCACCTGGCCCCGTGAGGGGGCCAGAGACACCCCTCCAGCTCATAGAAACTTCAATAGACATGGCTGGTGTCTTCTAATGCATATTCCTTTGTCAGGGTGCTATTTCTCTTTGGCATGAAAGTTCAATGTGCATCAGAAACTACACTGGTACTTTGCACACATTACCTCTGATGCTTGCAGCACTGTGCAGGTCAAGGTAATTGCTGGGTCACAGCTGAGGGTATATGAAGCTCAGATGTGTTAATTTGCCCAAGCTGGCCCAGGTAATGCATGAAAGAACTGCTGAATACAGCCCTGTGCTTTAATTCCAGGCCAGAGTTAGGACTCCTGGCTGACCTTGCTGCTTCACACCAAGTGTGCATGTATATGAGGGAAAGTGAGGAAACAGGCGCATCTCTCTGTGTGCTGACAGAGCCCTGAGGGGGTTCTTGTGGAACAGACTTCTGAAGATGCCAAAGAAACCAATCTCACCAACAATATCAGGGGCTTTGGTGTCCACTTTGATCATATCATCAATGTCAGGGACATCTATTTTAATCTGATGATGTCTAGTCCAGCTCTATCATTACCAAATACTGTACGTGGGAGCTTATTTGACCTGCCTGATCATGCCTCTAAGTGGACCTGAAAGTACTTACAGGAGCTAGATGGTTGCATCTAGCAAAAGAATTCACATGCCGGGCAGTAATGAGAAAAAATGAATGTTGAAGTCATTCAAAATAGGGCTGTGCCTTTAGAAACTAGTGCCTTAAATAATTAGTGACAGTAACATCAAGGCCAGAATGCAGTGAATAGAGGAATGCATTTCCTATCTTCACATTTAAGCAGAAATTTCACTTTGCTATGGAAATGAGATACTTCAGGCTACAGATTTCTGGGCATTTATAGCATCTCTCAGGTGTGCAAAGTCTGTCTTTATGAAGTTTTCCGGGCTGTGTTTCAAGTGCCCCGAGCTCCTGGCCTGGCATGCCTGAGCAGCTGTTGGAAGGCTGTGTGTCTTATAGTCAGTCTTCTTTGTGAGCACCTATTTCTTCTTAGTGAAAAAATGTACATCTTTTGTCTTTTTTTGTCAGTCTTGATAAAATTCTAAGGTGTTGCTTGCCACCAGACCCAGTGCGTGGTGCCACCACGAGACTGTCTAGTTACTGGGAGGAAGCAAAGGGGTAGGAGAGCTGCCAATGCGGATTTTTGACTGTGGTCATCATTGAGCTGTACATAAGCCATTTGCAAGATGGATGAAAGCTTTAAACAAACTGCTGGGTAACATTTTCTCAATAACACACCACGTCCTGGGTAGGGGTAGGTCATAATATGACAGGACAAGGATTCAAGCTAGCATTTCATTTAAAACCACGTTTGCGACGTTATATTTCATACCACACCTTGATCCCATCTTTCCTCAGCCTCCCCACCTGCACCCAAATAGGAACCAGAAAGGTCCTAAAGCCCCAATCACTGGTAGGCTAGAAGCATTAATTACGTTTATAGCTCAGGTTATAATGGCTTACAAAAATCTCCTGCTGTAATTGGAATATAGATTCAACAGTTTTATTGAATGTCAAAGCACATTATTCTGCACAGCTGCTAGAGAGGCACTGCTGAACTGATGCTTCTCTTCCATGACAAACACCTATTAAGCAGTCAGCACAAACTCTTCCCTTACAGCCTCTGACATCACCCTCAGGGCAGGCAGACACAGCACAGCAATTGCTGAATTGCGTACGAAAATTATAGTTTTATTGTCTATACAACTGAAGGTTTAACTCGGACTCTTGCCTCCAACTGAGCTGTATAAAGAAGCAATTCTTCTTGTAGAACAAATAAGCACAGTACACTATTGTAATCTAAGAAACAGGCACTATTTATGTATTGGAAAGCCGTGCTCTCAAAAGGGCTAACAGTCCAATGGCCCACAAGCCACCATTCTATCAGCTGTAGAAAGAAAGCTGTAGAAGTCACAAGTAATGAGATGCTGGAAGCAGCAGGGACAGATGACTATGGCCCCCAGGGAAGCCTCCTCTTACTGCAGCTGCTCCCCTGTCAGTTCAGCAAGCATGACTCGTAGGTGGGCACCATGTACTTGATGTTGATAAAGGCATCCTCCCCTCCGTAGCGCTCGAAGGCTTCCAGCGTCTCCTGGATCAAGTCCCCGATGTTCTCCCTCTTCTGCTGGCTGTAGTCGATGCCATCTCCGGAGTTTACTGAGTCATGCAAACATACAAAGAGGCCAGTTATTTCTCTGCTGTTTCTCCCAAAGCCCCACACACCTGTTTAGGCATTTTCTCTGAATGCTTATTAGGATATGCAATTGTTTAACATTTTCTTAAGCTCTTGCTGAAACTTAGCAGTGGTGACAAATACACAAAAATATCAAATCCCAGCATGGTACAGAGGAAAATTAATCTAAAATGAAAAAACAATTTACAACAGAGTACATGACAGCGGGTTCATCTCAGTTACAAGACACTTCAAGGCAGGGGTTCTCTACTCCATCTGACTACTGCATGGAGTGTTCCCTTGGGCCTGGAGCTCTCCATGAACAACACATCATGGTGTACTTACAAGGAACAGTCTGTGGTCAGACCAGGTAGCAGGTCCCAGGTCCCAGGTAGTTCAAATTGGCTATATTTTGAAGTGAGTCTTAAACCATCCCTCTGTCTTTGCTGTTTTTTAATACATGGTAAATATTCACCCTGTCAGTGATCCAAGCTTTGGTTATCTGCCATTCTTCTCAGTGCTACAGATGGGGTTTGGGACTGGAAGGAAAGCATTCTCTCTGCCATAGTGATGCGAGAACAACCACTGAACATCTGCGCAACTGTTCTTAGGAGTGGCTTCCTGGGGAGCTGGTGCTGCTACTACTTCTAGGATCTCCAAGCCCAGAGAGGCAGACCAGCCTGAGTGGGGTACCTGTAGACTCCAGCAGAGGCCCAGCCACCCTGAGCCTGGACCTGCCCCCTGTGGCTTCCCTTGGACACTACAAGGCAAGTCTTAGATGACCTTGGAAAACCTCAGGAACCTATGCCCAAGATCCTCTGCGCTACTCTGCAAAGTTTGTGTCAAACCCTTTGGATGAGAGATCCCTGACTGCACCTGGGGATCTGGCAAAGTCTAGGGAAACCTGGAGGTATTACTGTAACCTTGGGGCCAGACAAGACTCAAGTCCCTCTGCCTCTATCCCAACTTCATGGGCTTTACATTGCCCTTCTGTCCACAGCCATTCCACACCTTGTGCTGTATCTGCTCACATTTCCAGTGACATCACTTCTGCCAAAACTATGAAACTATGTGTCATTATTGTTCCTTTGCCCCCTTTATCTGTAAAAAAAAGGAGCACGGAACAGCAGGGCAGGCTGGGAGGGTCCAGGGATGAGGGTGTGCACTTAGCCCCAGGATTCCAGGCCAGCAGCACACCATGGAAACCTGGCGCTTCACAGGAGGGACGACTTGGTTCTTTTTATTTTAAATATGGACCTAAAGTATTTATCTTCCCTGCATGTAAAAATATTACGGGTTAATATGGTATCCAGACATTGTATCCTCAATTATTTGGGACATTTCCATAAAACTGGGGAGCACTTCAGACCAGAACAAACATAATGCTTAAAACTTCACACATCACAGACAAGCAGTGTTTTCGCTTGATTTTTACAGAAACTTTCTAGAGAGACAATGTCTTCTAAAACACAGAAAAAGTGAACTTCCTTGATTAATTTCTACTGGTGGTGGTGAAGGCAAGCAGAAACATTACTTACTAATTTACAAAAAGAAATATATTGTGAGATGTACATCAGTGAAGTGTATTAATTTTTAATGAAAATAAACCTACATGGCTTTAAAATATAATATAAAGCAAATAACAGATAAGATTTTTGAAAAAAGGGTCTTCCCCCATTGTTTTCTAGCAAAATGATAGGTACATTTTTTTAAAAAACAAAAACATAGACAAATATATATTTAAGTAAACTGGCTTTAAATTTTTTTATATTTTATTAATTTTAATGAGAAAGAAGTAGCAATGAGATAGTTTCAAAACAGGTTAGTAGGACAGTTACAATAATACATTGCATATTGTTGTCATCATAGTAGTTATTCAGAGTTCAAGATGCAGATATGATATCTTGTCTAAACACTATTAGTACAAATCTTTCTTCTCATTGAACTGAGAAAGTAGTTGTATATCCTATTTTGTATAAACAGATATATATATTTTTTCACTATAAAATGGTTCTTCATTTATATCCCCCTTTTTTGTTTTGTTTAGTCAAGAAATGGATGTTCCATTGCCATTCAAATATTATAAGGTGCTTGAATTCAGCAAAATAACCCAATATAGTCCAATAGTCCATAATAGTAGTGGGTTATCAGCAGAACTGGCAATCTCAGAAGTTGTTGACTTAAGCCTTTTATAGCTCAGCATATTAATATGGCTTTACCTTTTATACCTCATAGTTATATTTTTCTGCTAGATGGTTAAGACCAAGTTAAACCAAGACCTATATAAATAAAAATGTAACTTTTGTATCTGGCAAGGTCAGTCAAATCCCCTCAGGATTTACCCTGAAACCCTGGACCACAGTTTGTAGGTCCTTTGTCAGTTTCAGCTATGTGGGTGAGTTACGGCCATTGCTTGACCAATTTTCTCTCTATGAAGGCCTAAGAGAGTGTTTTCTCTCTAAGTGACTCTCTATATAGGCACACTCTACATTGTTGATCACTTTTCTCTGTGGTCCCATAATCTCCTTGAACAGAAAATTTAGGACACCACTGAGTTACAGGATATTATAGTACAGGTTCTCTTATGTTATGAGTCCTCACTGACCTTGAAGGGTGAAGGCCAAAATATTGGCTATCCTTGTAGCCCTTCTTTAAAATATAATATAAAGCAAATAACAGATAAGATTTTTGAAAAAAGGGTCTTCCCCCATTGTTGGGGGAAGACTAATTTTTAGTCTGCATACTTAAGTTGTTAACCATCCAGAAGAGAAGCTTAATGCTATAACAGATAAACCTTTTAACAGAGGCAGTTGAGCTTAACATCAGTATCTGTCTGAATATCAAATGCCTTAGACATAACATGGGACAGGTATTTTTCAACAATCATTGATACTATAAACTTTAAATCCCTATACAGTGTGAAAAACAATTACACATTTTTACACAGAAATTTAGAAATCTAACCATATATAATATTGTAGTAGGACAATCCTATGATTTTTTTTCGTCTCTTGTTTTCTTTTATTACCTTTTTTTTTTAACAAACATTTGCTTGAAAGAGAGTATATCAATAATTGATATGACATTTGAAGCAGTATGCATTTAAAAGATAAGAATGATAGGTATTCCAAGCATGGTTTTAATATTGCACATTGCTATCCTCAAAAAATATGGAACACCTCACAAATTTGTGTGTCATTCTCACTAGGGGCCATGCCATTGTCCTAATTTTAGCACATATGCTGCCAAAGTGAGCACCTTTTTTTCTTTTCCTTTTTTGAGTCAGGGTCCCACTATGTCATTCAGGCTGGCTTTGAACTCATTATGTAGCCCAGGCTGGCCTCCAACTTAAAACTATCCTCTTAATTTTGCATCCTGAGTGCTAGGATTACAGGCATACACCACCATGCCTGGATTAATCAGGCTTTTTTGAAAGACTGACATGGTGGTCTGAGAAAAGAGGGGTGTAATTAGGAAGGATACAGGGTCATGCTTTGTCACAGGGAGCTGTTTAAGAGGACAAGTTCTCTGAGTTGAATTTAGAAAGAAGGAAAGATTTATGTAGTTGCTCTTGGTATAGGTGTGGGAAAAAAATTAAGGAAGAAACTTTGAAATAGCTCAGTGGATTAAAGCACCTGCAAGCAGGAGCAGGGACTAAGGGCTCAATCCCTGGGCCTGCTGTGCCAGCCCCACCCCCTGGGTGAGCTGAGACAGCAATTGAGGCTAGTTGTGGTGGCACACGCCTGTAATCCCAGCTCTTGAGAGGCTGTAAACAAGAGGATCCCTATGAGTCTGATCTAGTAGTGAGACCCTGAACACTCTGCAGACCCTTCCCTAAAATCCAAAAAAAAAAGAAAAAGAAAATTTGAAGGGGCCAGGACAAAAAGCAATAATGCCAAGAGGCAGAGGCTGGAGATCTAAAGTTCAAACCTAGCCTGGACAACTCAGCAACATAGTGAGAACTTGTGTCAAAATATGCATGCTGGGATGTAACTCAGCATGAAGACCATGGGTTTAATCCTGGTAAGAAAAACAACAAGGCAGAAAGGAGTCCAGACAAAGGCACAGGAAGAACACTGTGTGATGGTAGAGATGGACAATGGAGAATGTATCTGTAAGACACACAGCAGTGTCCTGAGATTTTAACGGGAAGGGGACAAATGTCTAAGGAGGTTCCAGCTGATCTTGAAGTCCACTCGCCCTAGTCCTGTTCCTGATGGCCTCTGGGGCACCATGGGCCAACCAGGCACGGTCTGTTGGTGTAGCCCAGAGCACATCCCCAAAGGCAAATGGAAAATCTAATGGGGTGAGGCAGAGTGGTGACATCCTTGATCCAGATCCTTATGGACAAAGATCCATATATTAACCACTAATAAATGGTGCCTTTTGTTGGCATATTAGTCAAAAGGTCAAGAACTGAATAGATCATGGGACGGACATATTTTCCTGATGGGAACCGAGGGGGTGGGGAAAGGCTGCACACAATGGGAAGCCTAACACACCCTGTTTTCTCCCTGCCTCTCAGAAAGCAGCAACGACAAGCAGCGCTTTATTTCATATTCTTACTTTTTAAAATACATTTAACTGTAGGAGTAAACAAACTATGTGGCTTTTTTGTTTCTCGACAGTGTGGAAACCCAAACGATAAGAGAAGTGAACAGAAGCTGCTTATTCAAAAAATGAGTTGGAGTTGGAATATTTTGTGGTTGCAAAATGTGTATCCTTGGGGCAGACAAAAAGACCAAAAATAAAGCACATCGCTTATTGTGTATGCTGTAACAATGACACCACACAGTTTAGTGTCAAACTATCCTGAGAGACAGGTGAGCTACGGGATCTCCATTTCAAAATTGAGATACTGTCAGTTTCTTTGAGAACCTGAAATTGAGGTGATTGGCTTGAGCTCACCATTTTAAATACATCTGACGCTGTTGGAAAATATGTTTGTGAGAATAGGATGCTTAAAAAAAAAAACCAACCAGATGGTTATTTACAATTGTCAGTTCTGATTAGGAAGATGACATTTCAATTTGGGAAGCTAGGAGTCTATTTTATGTTCAGCAGCTAGAAAGATACATTGATGATGGAAAGATATGTTTTATTTATAACCAAACAAATACGACTATAGTAAGGGTTTAAACCAGACTTTGTGCATCTAAAGTACTCTATATAAACAGCATAGAATAAGGGATTTAGTGCTTGTTCTGAGGGATTCCTGCAAGGAGGAGGCCTTGCAAAAACTGCCTGAAAGTGGCTCCTATGAAAAGTTATTTTAAGTGCATTTACTACTCTGCATGCTGAATTTTCTTAAGCAATATGTTTAGGCATTAAAATAATGCACATTCCTTTTCTATCTAAATTTTTAAAATTGTCCTACCAGTTTCTGATCAATGCAATCTGAGTCAGAATGAGGGCATGTGCATCTGTCCCAAGCCCTGTCTGAAGATGGCATCTTCCTAGCCCCTGAATTCAGCTCATGCCTATGAGGAGACTATCAGAACACCTTGTCAACAAGGGCCACCAACAAGGCCAGTTGTATAAGATACATTTGCATTTCACACAGATACCTGCCACTCAGAGGACAGGGGCCAACAGCTGGCTGAGATTGTCTAAGATTTTAATGAAATATTTTCTCCTGTGTTTTTAGTTTCTACACTGTATGGAAGCCTCATTATTTTCTCTTTTCTTTCATTATGGCTGTCACAGAAAAAAAGGTGAAAAAAAATCCTAAATGCCCAGGAAACAAAGCTGGAAAAGAGGGGCAATTTTGGTGGCTAGAAAAAGATCTTTCAAGGCCAGAACAAACATAGGTGAGGAAGCCTTGCTTCTTAGTGCTGAAGAAGGCCTGTGGCCACCACAATGACTGTAGCTACTGTTCTAGAGTGTTCTCTCTGCTGTCTGCAGATGTGGTGTACCCCAGGAGTAATGCAAAATCAGAAAAGGAAAGGCCCTTGCTTTGGGGAGCTCAGCACCCAGTGCAGACTGCCTAAGTAACCACCTTCCCATGGAACGTAGTGACTCCTGCCGCCCCCCAAGGGGCGTGTGCCACAAGCTTCACAGCCTCCATGCCACATGCACCTCCTTTGGTGTGGCGTGGCCATGGGCATGGGGCCCTGTGCCTTGAAGGAACACTGACCCGCTTGCTTTAGTCAGACTGGCTGTCCAGTGGGAGGCTCAGGGAGAATTTAATTGAAATTTAGATTTTTCCAAATCTCCAAATTTTGGGCGTGATACTATATATAACAAAGAGGGGCTTGATTCCAACTGGTCACTCAAGGTATCTTAGTTGTTATTCATTTCATACCTAACAGGTGAGGTAACTTATAACATTTATCTGTACTTTCTGGCATTGACTGAAGAAATAAATAGGCTTGATCTGAGGAAAGCATTCTGTTAGTTTGGAAAATACCCTGGCAGAGGCAGCAGCATGGCCCTCCCTGGGAAGGACAAGGTCATAGCAGGAGGATAGTGCCCTCAGGCCCATAGCCTGAACATCCCTGTCCAGCTCCACCTCATGCATTGAATGGCCAGAGGGTCTGAGACTTTCAGAAGTCCTCCAAATTCTTTTATTTTCTTTTTTGGTACTGGGAATCAAACTCAGGACCTTGTGCTTGCTAGGCAGGTACCATGCCTCTGAGCTATACCTTTGGCCCCCAAAGTCTTAAAGGAAACATTAGAGCCACCCGAGTGACCAAGGGAATGATGAGGAGCAGCTCTGGCCAGGTCCCAACTCTCCTAACAGTCTTTCCTCACACTGCACACCGACTTCTAGTACTCTACCCTCCCAAAGCTCCCTAAAGAAGCGGTTCATGTTGGCTCTTAACTACACAATGGCACTTTAAATAACCACTGTGGGTGAGAACCTGTCTCAGAGGAATGGGAGGGTGAGTAAACAGAACAGCACTCCCCTTTGCCTTGGGCAGCCCTGGGCACCAAGGCACTGATGAGTCTCTACCACCTGAGGCTGAATTGCGGTGGTAAAGCTGAGGCTTTGAAATAAATCGCTGTAGAGGCATGACAACCTCCTTGCTCTATCATTGCTTCTCTGGCCCTTTGTGTGCAGAGTGTGTGTTGTCATCATAAGCACTTTGCTTGTACAGTTCTTACATGTGAGACCAGCCAAGTCCAGACTGAAGCTTTGAGAGTGTTCACGGATATAAGGCAAGCTGCAGGAGTGCCTGCCATAACCATTCCCACTGACGGGCCTGTGTGGGGTGTTCAGACCACTGCCTGAGCTCCAGGACCTTGATGCTTGCCTGTGGGGCTGAGTGGGACCCCTACGACTGCACAGAGCAAAGGGAAAAAGTGTTAGCAGAAGAAATGTGTTGTTTCTGACTTTATTTTTGTTATTCTTAAAGGCTGAACTAAGCAGTTTCAAGTTTCAAAAGGTCTGAAGCCTAGCTAAAGGACATTCACATGTTGAGACCTGTGGTCTTTGATGGCATCAGTCTCAGTCGCAGGCAGCTAACACTCCTTCTCAGAGGGCTAGTGATGTCATCACCATGGCACAGGGGGAGCCCCAACCCGGGCTCAGGTCCTGGCAGATGTGTGCAGGAGGAGCCCACCGCAAACATCACCTTTAAGAGGCATCTCTTGGCCAAAGAACATCACACACTCACTGTTGGATGGGCCATTCTAAATGAGTTTCCCTTTAGGTGTAGTGGATTTTGCTGCCAGAAAACTGAAATGGCCACGATAGCAATTTTCTGTTCATATGAATTAATATTTAAGCAGCTATATCAGTTTTAGTGCAACAAAACTAAAATTTTTGGAAAGAAATCTATTAAAAATATTTCCATTTGAGAAAGAAGTCATAAAAAGATCACCTAATGTTTACTAGTTTAGAAATGGTTGGGATTTTTTCTTCTTTTTAAGTTCATTTAAGAAAAAGAAGAATGAGGGACATGGATATGTTTTGTTTTTAATGGTGGTTTCAATACTAATACCTAAATTGTCAACATGTTTTGCCATAAATAGCTGCTACTTGTAGCTAATTTGGATTTACTTTAGAGCTAGTTTTAGCTATTCTAGAATATTCTAGAATAAAAGGATTTTCTTCTAGGAAGTTTGGAAACAACTGTGAATTCCAGTACAACCTTTGCTGGAGTTGAGGGAGTAGAGAAGGAAGGAAAAGGGACATGTGACAAAATTCATTTTTCTGCATTGGTTAAGAGAAGAAGGCTTGGGAGGAAATATAAGGATAACTGCTCTTAGAATCCTAAAGCAATATTTCTCTTCACTTTATTTTCTAAAGCTTTGCTTATATCTGAAGGGAACTGAATCATAGTAGGTGCCACCCCATTGGGAATTCTGAGCATTCCTGTGTCCGGGCCATGCTTAGCCACTGCCCCCATTGGCCAACTTTGTATTGCTATGGAAACTGAAGGTCTCCAGCATGGAAGGATGACCAGTCTTGGTTCATGAGATGTGAATCGAAGTTGCTACCTCAAACTTATAACAATCATAGCATCTGGCATGCTAGGGATATGCCCAGGGGCTTAAATAGTTCAAATCTCCTCAGATCTTGTTGACATTAATGAAATTCACAAGACTTCTTTCCTCTGAAGATGAAAGCTTTGAAGCAAGCCCTGGGTTCCCAGCTGGGTGTCTCACTCTCCTCTTTTTTGGCACTGCAGCTCAGGGACTGCAGCAGGGAGCTGCTGAGCCATCACCTCAGCGGAAGCACCAGGAGGCATCTACAGCTCCTCAGTAGGGTCACAATGGTCACCTGTGGAATTGAGGATGTTGCGTATGTTGGCCCAACTGCCAGTTCAATATCTGAGTTTCCCCCAGAAAGACCATGACAATTTCTAGACTATTTCTAGATTATTTCTCTAAGAAGCCAACCTCACTACTAATTTGAGAACTGTGTCACATGGACTCAAGGAGGGGAACCCAGCATAGAATTTCCCCCAAAATAGTAGCTGTTTTCCCCTGGGCAGGTTGTGAACTCAGCACTGTCTTGGTACAAAGAAGAAATTGGATTTCGCACAATGTCTGGGTCCTTTCCTTCCCAATGTTACTTCTTATACATTCATGTAACATCAGAAAAAATATTTGGGAATGATTCTTGCTGAAAAGATCATCACAAAACAGCTGCATAATTGTTTAAGTCACAAATCAAGTAAACATCAAAGTCAATTTTCAAATTAAGTTCCAAGAAAACCAAAAAGGACCAAATGTGTATAAAATTAATTCTAGTTAAGGAAGAGAACACTGTCAAAAACTCAAACTATTTGTTGACACACTACCAACTGTTATTCCATTCTGCTATTTCAATAACGCTATATAGGTTTTGATTCTTTATATTATTGTGTGGGCTGATTTTTCTTAAATAACCAGTTGACAATGGTTTGGCCAAGACTATATAAAAGGCAAGTTATAGTTTTCTCTGACTCAAGACTATTCTGACATAAAAGTTATATGGAGAAGAGGTGGTCTCACTGAATATCCTTTACTGGATAAATGTAAGTATAAATTCAATCATCAGTGAGTTGAGCCGAATTCAAGCTTATGCAGTGTAAACTTATCTCTTTTCTTGTTGGCCAACATGATTCAATGAGCAGATTGTGTCAAAAAAGGAGCACAGAGTTCCAAGTTGTCTCTTGAAAATCTACTCCCTGCTGTATTATCTCATGGTAGAGTAACACCAATAAGAACATAATGTCACTCATACAGATTAGGTCATTTAAGATGAAGAATAGCTGTAGGAGCGAATTGCTACCATTATTCCTCTTCACAGAGAGAAATTGAGGTTTAGAGAGGAAAACCTGCTTAGAAAACTGAAACAAAACAAGGATTTGGGGCTACTAGAATCCTGGTGAAGAGGGACTGAGGCTGAGCACTGGTGAAATGCAGGAAAGGTGGGGAAGGTCTAGAAAGAGGGGTCTGAGTGTCATGAGTCACCAGGGGACTATTGGACTTCCTGCTTATAGAAGACCTGCTACACACATGCATGTGGGCATGCACACACACACACACACACACACATACACACACACATACACATACACAAACACACAAGAAGGGCTATTGTCATCCGCAGAGGTTCCAGGTGAATGAGTGTCACAAGGTACTTGCTTCACATGTTAAAGTAGCATCTCCTGTCTAGATTTTATAGTAAAGATTCTCAGGCTGTCTTTATTTCAAGAGGAGCCCTTGAGGTAATGTCATTATTCACAGAGCTATATGATCTGTGACAGAGATTTCAAAGGCTTCTTTTTTTCAGTGTCATAGGTATATGGTGAATATGCAGGAAATCTAGGATTAATTTCACATTTTGTTTCCCTTATGAGAATCTATTATGGTTCGTTTCTAGATTTGGTTTGTATTAGTCACAGAGTCTACAGATGAGGAATTTGTAGAGCTTAAATATATATGAAAGAAGAAAGAGTCAGGGCTGGAGATATAGCTCAGCCACATAGCACCTGCCTGGCAAGTGCAAGGTCCTGAGTTGGATTCCTGGTACCAAAGAAAGAAGAGTCTGAGATTCACCATCCAGGGGTGTCATTTCTGCTGAGAGTGTGGGGGAGGAATCACCTGTCCTGATATAGAAGGACCAGAAGTGCCACACAACCTATGACTACAACATAGTGGGAATAAGGAGAAAGGTATAAAGTAAGATACTTATTTCTTACTGAATGGTCTTTCTATATCGTTAATTAAAAATAAAAAGTTGCAAATATTGGGAGAATTCATGAATCAACATTCAAGGTTCCCACTCTTTATGTAGCCTGTCAGGGTCGGGGGTGTGCTTACATTACCCTTAATGTTAGAAGAGAACACTTTCCTTTCTCAAAGTGAAAAATCAGATTATTCTGTTTGCTTTGTTGGTAGGCTTTGTTCCATGAAGAAGAAAATACTGACTGTTTACAAGGCTTTCAGTTAATATTCAAATTTCCTTACTATAATTTCCTCTATAGTTCCATGGTCATTTTAAATCAGCTCATGGAACAAAAAAATAAGTAATTTTGATTGGGGAGGGGCTACTGATTGCTGTTTTCAGGAATGGTAAAATTATCTAATTATCTAATGGTAAACCCATTAGATATAATTTTAACTACTTCCAGACTGATTCTGAGAACTGCCTATGTGGGCCCAAATTATAGCTGGTATCACCATTTTCCATTTCCAGGAAACACTAATGGTATCAGACACAACACTTCAGCCCTGGCTTTAAAAAAAAAAAAATTGATAATTAAGGCACCAAAATGAAAAAAAAAATAGAAAGAAATCCCAGATTCTTAACAACCATTTTGAGTTAACACAGTAGACTGTGGAAAAACGCATTTCTCAAGTTGTCTTTGTAGAACTTCCATCTATGGACAGTAATTACTGACTCAGAACTCAGGAGCCTGCACCACAGTGCATGAGGGCTACATTGTTATGGATGATACGCCCACCCAGCAGAGCACAAAGATGCCCAGTAAAAGACACTTATAGACTTGATGTACTCATTGTTCTATTGAAAAAAAATGATTAAGCAGATAAACGCACTAATTGTGCTTACAAGGAAAAAAATACATTGCATAGTCACATCATTTCTGTAGGTCAGATGTTTGCTGGGTATTTGGGATACCTCTCAACTTGCTTAAGACTTCAACTAGATTTCCAAGCCACTACTTGGAAATTTTATAGAGTAAGAGTGGTTCTTATCAAATAATGTCAGTTAATGCAAAAATAATAATATATTTAATGAACAAATCAAAGAAACCTGCTCTGCTGAACTGAGGTACTGATGTAAAAAGGACAGAGTTGAATGAAACCTTCAGGGCTTTTATAACTCCCTCCATTCAGAATAACCTTGAAATCTCTTTCAAAGCTCTGATTATCAACTTCTATCAGCTCTTCTACACTGGTGAATTAAATGTGGCAAAAGTTATTCACTTTAGCATCAAACGTATCAATGCAGGACACTTGGCTTGTCCGGTGACATTTTAACAAATGTTTAGGACTTTACTGAAGTCCAATGGAAGCTTTTTTTTTTTTTTTCATCTAATCAAGTTTTTATTTTTTTTTATTATTATTATTTTTTATTATTTTTTCAATGGAAGCTTTTGGTTAACGTTGGTGGCATGGGAGTGGGAAGGAGAGAGGGTAGGAGGAGAGGAAAGCAGGAGGAAAAGAGAGAGAAAGGCAGGGAAAGGAATGAGAGGGCAGAAGGGAGAAAGAGAAATCAGAACTGGTTGGTGGGGAAATTTTTAAATGTGGACACTTAATTTGCCACAGCAGCAAAATTGGGTTTGCACAAGAAATGACACTAAAACGTACTGCAAGTGCTGATAAGTGAAATATGCTGACTTTCGATACTTTTGAATAAAGAATGTTTGCCCGAGTTACATATTTATCTCTTAAAATTCTTCAGTTTAGAGCATCCAGTTGCTTTCCTGAGTCAGAGCTTTGAGCAATTGAGCACAAAGGCAGCACAGCAGTAGGAAGGGAGCCTTCCAGGGCAGAGCCGTTGCCGGGGAATGCATGCGGGCATCCTGTTGGTCCCAAGTGGCCTGGCCTCCCAGGACCACATGGCCTGTAGCTGGCTACTGAAACTTTCTGATTGAAACAAGCACGATGATATGTAGCTATAAGGACAGGTGTAGAATATATAAGAGATGTATATTGTGTTTTTAGCATTATAACAACCAGTTGATAAATTTTGACAATTATAGTTGTAGCTGCTGTTCAGTACTAGAGCCCCTGGATAATGGCAGATTATTCAGAATTTAACTTTTCTCCTGAAGGGGACAGGAAGAACAGTCCTAAGGAACATCACTGAATGGCTTTTTGCTTTCTTGTTTAGTAAGTGAGTTCACTTTGAAATCTCACAAAAAGAGACAGCGCTAGCCAGATCTGGTGTCGGATATCTGACAGGTGAATCCCAAGTTTGTAGGTCCATGAGCACAAGATTGTGGCTTGCAGCTGCATGTAAGAGGCTGGACTCCAGGAAGAATCCAGAAAGGACCATTACTGACCTGACATTTCTCTTTGTGGACTAAATTGCACCTTGGAAAGAGACAGAGAGTCTCATTACCTCAAGAAGATCTTGCTGTCCTCAAAAACAGTGCTATGTCACAGCAGAGGTAGTGAGACGTCAAAACAGCATATGGCTCTGTTTTGCTCCTGAAGGATAACTGGAGTAGTTATCTAGGGACACTTGCACTCCTGCTTCTTAAAATGCAACTAAAATCTCTGTAGCTACCACTGTCTCTGTATGAAACTCTCCTTCCCTTCCTAGAGTCTTCAATGCTATGGCTCCAGGTCTGCCTGCACAGAGCTCATAGTTCTCCTGTCCTGGCTCAGAACCCACATCTGATGTCTGCCCAGCAGTCTAAGAGCCCTGAGGAAATGGGGCTTGTGTCCTGGTAAATGAGTGCCTTTGCCAAGCTTCTACTGGGTCTGATGCCTACAGAGAGTGCACCAGACAGTGAAAGCCCCTCGAGGCTGATGGAAGCCTAGACAAGGGATCCACCTGATTTTTTGGCATTTGTTCAGTGACCCCCACTGGGATTTGTTATCCTTCAACTGGCTAAGGCTCCACACAGTCATCTCACTTGGCCTACTCTGCATGGAGGCACTCTGTTCCCAAACCCACTTCGATCAGTGAGACCTGGGCTCTTAGATGCCAAGACCTACTAAGTCAGGGTGGGACCTCATGCCTAGACTCTTCATATTTTTAAGTGACCCACCCTCCACAGAGGTGGCTCCCATGGTGGGTGTTTCTGAGGGGAATATGGTCTGCTCTGGGAAGTGCTCATAGACAGACAATCCTCCTGTCTTCGATGATTCTAGATCTGACCCTAGGAAGGCATGCTAGAAAGGGTGACTGTTCCTGATGTGTGTGTGAGGCTTGAATGGTGAGGGGTCACCATGGCAGCAGCCAGAGCACTCAGTTCATGGGCCAGGTGGAGGCAACGGGACTGTCACCCATGTTGTCCTCCTGGTGCTATGAGGCATTTTTCAGAGGCCAGGAGTGTTTTCTTCCCACAAATCTTCCTAAAGCAGACCACTCTGACTCCTAATTTTTCCACCATCAGAGCTGCCTGTCTGAGCAGGTCTTTATAAAAATGTAACCAAGCCAGGTGTGAAGGTGCACACATGTTAATCCTAGCACTCTGGGAGGCTGATGCAGGGGTACAGTGAATTCTCCACTTATAATGAAACTAAAATCCATTGGTTGGCCTGAGCAAGTTAGAGACAGCTCAAAACAACAAATGAAAAAAATAGTTATGGTGGTGGTTAGAGATATAGGTAGGTGTGAAAGTCCTGCGTTCAAATCCAAGTGCTGGTGGAAAATGCCAACAAATAGCCTACATGTAAGAACCCACCATAATGTCCTCATTGTGGCTGCTGTCATCTGGCCTCTGTCAGCAGATCTGTGGCTGCTGTCACTTGGCTTCCCAGTTTGATGATAAAAAGAATGAAGCCATGGATTTAAGCAGGAACCAGAACTAGGTATCATCTTTTGAAGCCCAGCTGAGCCCTAGGACTTTTGTAGCTGAAAATCACACAGAGGGCCGGAGTGGAAAGGCCTCCCACTCTGAGTGTGTATGTGTCAGGTAATGCACAGCCAACCAATCACTAAGCAAGAATAGTCAGCATGTGTGGTATAGCAACACAGGGAAACAGGCCATAGAGCAGTGAGGCACTGAGAGAGCTTACACTGGCACAGTGATCAGGAAGGTTTTCTGGGGAAAATTAAATTTATGTTAAGACCACTGTGTGGAGAAGGCAGTGGCACAGAAACCCAATCTGAGAGGATGCACCATGCAGAAAACTGAAGGCAGAGAAAGGCCTGGAGGTTGGAAGGAGTTGTCATTAGAGTATATGACTTTGCCAAGTCATCCTGTCCATTTTTGTTCAAACTTAATCTATACTGCACATAATCATTGGAATGGCTATAAAATAACTATGGAGTGGAAGTAATATATATCACTTAACTCTTCTCTAGTTAACAGACACTGAAGCTACTCCAGATTTGCACAGGCTTTAATGTTGATGTAATAAAGAATTTTGTGCTTATAACATTTCTTAAAGTTTTTCTTGTATTATCTTTTCAACAATTTTCAGAAACAAGGTTACTGCTTTATTTTGTTATGAATATAGATGGCCATATTGATTATTTGAGAAGGTTATGCCAGTTCATAATGTTGCCAGTAACATATAAGAGTAACTTTTATGACAGCATTGAATATTATCATCAAAACAATTTTTTTGTCAATTCCATGCATACAAAATGTAACTTTAAGGTTGCCTTAGTTAGCATTTTTCTAGTTACTAGGGAGGGTTAGCATTTTCCCATGGTTTTTTTTTTCCTACATGTATTAATTTTTTTCCTTATCAGAACAGTGTGTTTCATTCTTTCTCCTGTTTATCTATCAAGCAGTCTTTACAAAGGAAGTTAAGTCTCATAGGATCATCCCAGGAAGCCAGGGAGTAGACAAGATTTCCAGAGTTACATTTTACTGGTGCACAAGGCCTGGCGTGCATTTCTTTTGGACTGATTCCATAAGCACAATTTCATGGAGAAGCACAACTCCTGAGACTAATGAGACAGCTGAAAGAGTCACTATACCTCACAGAGAGATGCAAGGTTTCCCCAAGAAGTGCCCTGGGAATTGAAGAATCCCAGGGATTATATTAAGCAGGAAAGAGGAAATTGCACTATCAATCCATTATTTTGAACACTTTAATTATGGGCCTCAGAAGGAGGAACACTGATTGTGAATTAGGTGTCTCCTATGCCTCATTTTTATTTTTTATTAGTATATGTTTGGATTACACAATGATTACAGTACAGTGAGCAGTTGGTACCTATGTAGAACTCAGTTTGTTTCTTTTTTTTAATTTTTTATTTTTGTTTTATTGAAGTACAAATATCAATGAGATAGTTTTAAGATACCTTGACAAGATGGATTTGATAAATTAATACATTGCAAACTGTTTTCATAATGTTTTGGTATCATAGAAGGTGCATACATGATATTATACTTACAGACATTATTATACCATGTCTCTTATCAGTAAATAAAGAGAGTGTAGCTGTTTGCACATCTTATTTTTTATACCTGAATTACATCAAAGATTCAATAATTAATACTTTCTACCTTGTTATTTTCCTAGTGGTTGTCCATAGTACTAGAAGCTGACATAATATCCTGTCCAACCACCATTAGTGCAAATCTTGCCTCTCATAGAATTATGTAGAAGCACAGCGTTATCTATCCCAACTGTACTGTCCATACACACATGATTCTTCCTTTCTATACCCCTTCCTTTGTCTACACCTGTCAAAGATGGGCACTCCATTGTCATTCAACTAACTTAGGTGCTTGAATTTGACAACACAATCCAACACAGTCCAGCATTCCACAACAATAGTGAGTTATCTGAAGAAGTTGTCGACCATAGCCATTTACAGCTCAACTTATCATTATGGCCCCACGATGTATACTTCATTTTTATACTTTTCTGCTGGATGGTTAAGACCTAGATAGAGCAGTTTGACTCTTTTCTACTTCGCTTCCCCTCCCTCCTCCTTCCCCTACCTCTTGATTTCCTTTGTCTCTGAGAGAGATCTATCTCCTTACTTCCTATTATCTCTTCATTTTGCTCTTTATGTTTTGGGTTTTTTATATAAGGGAAACCATGTTATATTGAAGATCATCTGATTTATACTACTTAACATTATGGTCCCTAGGTGTAGTCATTTTCATACAAATGACTCAAGCTTATCTTTATGCTAGAGTAGTGCTCCACTGTGTGTAAGACCACGTTTTCTCTATCTGTTCCTCTGTTGATGGACATATAGGTTGCTTCCAACACTGAGCTATTATGAGTCGTGTGGTTATAAACATGAATATGCACATATCATATCATGAATTAGGTTTCTATAAACCTTTCTGTCCATCCTCCCTTTCTGCCCACCCAGGTCCTATCAGCTTACATCCTAGGCCATCTTGGGAAGGGGGCCACACTCAGGGCCACCAGACTAGACCACCCCCAGAACTCCCAGGGCCCAGACTTTGTCTATCAGGAACCTCAGGGGAAAATTTTGTGGTTATGTTCAGATTGGACCATTTCCAATGAGGTCATGTGAGGTGTGATAAAAATATGGTGAATGTTTTCATTTTTTAAAAAAAATTATTACAATAAAAGACAACTTGTCAAAATACCCCCCTTGTGCTTTAAACCTATTTATCTCATCTTTCTTGCCAATTTCTAAAGCAGCTCTGGAAGTCCTCTTTCGAGAGAGCCAGTAGTTTGCTCTTTCCTGGCTATCTCAATGTCCTGAATCAGTCTAAAACATCTGCCTTTCGTGGGCATTTTGAGCTTGGGGAAAAGCTAGAAGTCATACGAGGACCTCCAGAGCTGCTTTAGAAAGAGGCACGAGCAATGTGATAAGTGTGTGCAAAAGGATTTTACAAAGGGTTAATAGCAACATGGTTTTTGTTGTAATAAGTTTTTCAAAAAACATTGAAGCAGTCACCATCTATCTATTTTGGCTATGACTTTTATTTTTGGTTTGTGAAAGGTGTTAATTTGATAAATCTGAACACTCAAAATGCACTGCTAAGTATCTAACCTCATGTGGCCATTTCTATATATCAGAGTCCAAGGGACCTTTAAAAGATGAAAGTGACCGGGAACTCTTTTGACCCCTAGGAAGATGGAGCTGAAGGTGGGGAGGCAGGCAGGTAAAAGATAGCTCAAAAGCCTGGGAGATAAAGTTAGATGAAGAGGGGGCTGAGCCTGAGCATTTGTTCTTCCCAAAGGTTAAAAGACCAGTAGCTGCGGAAACTAAAGTCTGCTATTTATCTTCAGGCCAGGGACAGTGCAGACAGCTGCAACATGAGCCTCCTTACAGAACCGTGCCAATGACCTTAACCATGACCTCTGGCCAGGGCAGCATTTCAGTGGGCGTATTGATATCCTTTTTAAACATCAATATACACCCTTCTGACAGCTTTGTTTTGAGGTATGCTTATGAATTTGCCCACTGTCTTCAGTGAGTAATAGGGGAAAAATTTTTATGTCTTCTCATTTAAACTTAACTCCCAAAATAAAGGCTTCAATGCAGGAGCAAAGTTATGTGTGACATTCGAGGCAGAACATTACAGAAGTCAAGCACTGCAAAAGTAGTTTGAGTTTCCGGTAGGCATGAGACTGCTTTAAAGTCAGTTAATGACACAGCCATTCAATTAATTAAGGTAAATATAATTATTTGGATGGAGGCTTATGTGATTTTTAGTTCAGGGCTACCTTGGTATTTCTTTTTCTTTCTTTTAACTTTCTCTTAGGTAGTTATATCTTATTAGAAGATACAATGTTATAAGTTAAGAAAAAATAGCTATTTGCAGAAATCAGTGTGGAGCTTCTAAGGCAGTGTTTCTCCTCTGGGAAAGGTCTGACATGGTCTCTCCAAAAGACCAAACTGCCATAAAATGCATGAAATACATCTCCAAGCTCATGTGTTTCCACATGCCCAGGACTGAGTCTGCTGAGAAACCCTTCATTAATCCTGTGAAGAACTATATGCCAGGACCTTAAACAAAACCAATATAAAACTGCTCTAAACACTAAATTCCTTCAGTCCTGTTATAATTGTTTCCTGCTAGAAGAAATTAAATTGACTCATATTTTAGGCCATTCATTCTACTATTCTCCTTAAAAGCCTGATAGCTATTGGTCCACAAATTAGAAGTTCCATAAAGGAACAGAATTTCAGCTCCATATTTCCCCTGGGGTGAAGGTGGAATTCTACCTGAATGGGGTTTCCTGAAGTTTCCTAGTGCTGTAGGTGTGGTGTGAGAGGAATGTGTCCTAGAGAACCAGCTGCCCCTATTTCATCTAAAACCCAGGACAGCAAGGCCCAAGCCTTTCTGACAAGTGGGAAGTGAAGACCACAGTGGACCTCAGCACAGAGGACAGGGCCCCAGACTGACCCTATGGAAAGAGCAAGGCGTCAAGCACCGGGCTAGGATTTGTAGGTATGTCCCTTCCTTTGTTCCTTAAATAAGTCTGAGGTCTGTGATACAGAGGCTGGAAAGCACTGGCAGTAGTGACTCTTTCTAGGTCCCTATGTGAGAGTTCTATGTAAAGTCAGTAAAGTGACATGCAGAAAGTAGGCACAGGGTCATGGTTTGCTATCATTACAGTTGTTATCAGGTGACTCTCACAGTAAATTACCTGGCCTAAAGTTTGACAATCATGGGGTGCACAAGGAATCAAAGAATTCTCACTAATATGCCAAAACTACCCATTGTGCAGATGAATACATTGTCAGAGGTGGGTTTGATCTTGGTTCCGTCCAAAAGCAAAGCTGCAGATATTTCCTTCTATATCCAAGAAAGCAAGTGTGTGTGGGGGGGAGAGAGGTAGAGAGAGAGAGAGAGAGAGAGAGAGAGAGGGAAACTGAAACTAGGGATGTAGTTCAGATGTCCTGAGTTCAATCCTCTATATCCATCCTCACATGCTATGTAGTCTACAATAGAAAAATTGGTCCATATTCAACCAAATTTGAATTACAGAAATGTCTATTTCATGTGATTTGACCTAAGTTATAAATTTTACTCTGTATCATTCACTATGTTGAGCATCTAAGTTTATTTAGCTTATTTAATTTTATTTCTCACTGATTTGCCAACAGCCTAGTGAGGATATTAATTCCCATGTTTTTATAGATGAGGAGGTGCTTACAGTACCGGAAGTATAAGTTGAACTACTAAGATAAGATGTAAACCACCATCTGCAAGTTAAGTAAATATATTTCTGGGTGTTCTGATCAGGAAACCTAGTTGTGCTGTGTATGAAAATAAAACTAACAAAAGTATTACTTAAAAACATTCCTTTGTAATAGGCAACTGAATGAAACCCATTTGCCTTTTAATCATGTCTCTATCTGATAATCAGTCATCCATCTATATCTTTTGAATTATTTATGAAATTATTATTTAATAATTATAATCATAACTTAGATTTTGAGTAACTGTGATTGGCAGAATTTAAATGTGAAGGCAATATGGCTGTCAGAAAATTCACTGCAGTGGCCAGGGAGACAGCTTAGTAGAATAAGTGCTTCCCTGGCAAGCACAAGGGCCTGAGTTCAATCCCTGGTTCTGCCAAAGAAAAAAAAAATAGAAAATTCATTGCAACACAAAGAACAAAGTAGCAGGTATGGTGGCATGTGCCTGTAATTCCAGCACTTAGGGAGGCTAAGGCAGGAAGATCCTAATCTTTGAGTCTTGCCTGAGACCTATCTCAAGATTACAAATAAAAAGGAGTTGGGGATATAACTCAGTGTGAGGCTGCTGGATTCAATTCCCAATACCCACCTCTGAACACATAAATAAATACAATAGACAATAGACAATATACCTATTCCTTAAAAAAAAAAAAAAAAAAAAAGCAACTTCCCTTTCAAATTTCCCCACTGGTTTAACTTTTTTGAGCTCCCATTTTACCTTTGGGGAAAATCAAAGATGAAATAGACAGCCTGGCTTTTCTTAACAAATTTTCAAAGTTTATTTGTTTTTCAGAATTTTCCATGAAAATAACTTTTTTATAGGTAACATTTACACTTAGTCTAAGGTTTTACTTCTTATAATCCCCATTGTAATATACTTTTTAAAACAGTTTCATAAAAATATTTCCATAGGGAATACAAAATAATATTATGATGACATAATTTGCTGTACTTCCATGCAATTTCATATAAACACACATAAAGTAGTATTATAGCAGGTTAACTTTCTTATATGGGATTAAATTCTTATTAATATATTTTTAATGTTTTATGAAAAATATTTTAATACAAAGAAGTATGACTTTCTCATCTATTTTACCACAATTACGTTTTTTGTTATAGATCATTTTCATTAACATATCTTCTATTTCCTAACTCTCAAAAATTAATTCATTTTTTTTTTCCTGGTAGAAGTAATTGGGTCACATTTTGTAATTGCTATTGGAGGTATTAGGCTAGATACTATTTTGGCAAAAACAAAATCTAGGTTGGAACTGGAGAATTAGAAAGAGCTAGGATATATTACTACTAGACTTTATGATAATATATCAAAAATCGGTTAGTATTGTTATTTTCTTTCCATCTTTTATTTTTTATATTCATGATGGGAAATTTTTTTTCTAGTTCTCTTACTTAGCTTTCAAAAATGATTAAATCTATAAAAAGGGCTTTCAACAGTGTGAGCCTGTATTGTTTCTGTGTCTTATGTTAAAATGTAATACTCTGGGGGTATTTGTGTTAACTTTCTCTATTGGTAATATGAACTGTCATCAATATGTTTATCTTGTCAAAATAGATTTTTATTTCCCAAGTCTCTTCAAGGTGGGGGCTACTATGAATTGAGCTATATTTCCAACCTCTGTTTATTTTTTATTTTGAGACAGGGTCTTGTTAAATTGCTAAATCCAAGCTGGATTCCAACTTGTAATCCCTCTGCCTCCTCCTCCCAGAGTACTAGGATGGCTGGTGGTCAGCAGCATTCCCGTGTTCCTTCTCTATGAATTCTTTTATTTATTTATTTATATATTTTTGGCAGAACCAGGGATTGAACTCAGGCCCTATGTACTTGCCAGGGAAGCGGTTATTCCACTGAGCCATCTCCCCAGCCCCTTCTATGAATTCTTTATGAGAAAGTTATGCTTTTCAATTACAAATCTCATGGACTATAGCAACTGAGCAGGTAGAAACTGAACTTTCCAGAAATCTTATTTCCATAATTCACGGTGCAACTTTCACCACACAGCAGTCTGTTTGAAAAGATTGTATTACCTGGGATCACTGAGAACAATGTACCTCAGGCCAAGATGCGCTTTGGTTGCTGAGCTTTGGAAGCTTCCCTTTTAATAAGTAGGATTGAAACAAGGCCGGCTAGCTTGGTGTGACCACATAGAGGGAAGTCTTCCCTCCTTCACTCGCTTGCCCTATGTGTTTGCCCACAAATGCACACATAGCGCCTGTGTGTGCCTGCAGCTGTGACCACCGGTGGAGGGATCTAAGGCCCCTCCTTTGAGCTGGGATCAATAGTTCATTACCAATTATTGTTCATGACCTCAGTGATTAAAATCTTCAAAGAACAAGATGGTGCATAGGATTTTCTAGAAACTACTTCCATTGAAATCTTTCATATTAAGAATCAAAGAAAAGTCATAGAGATTAGTCCTATATATTAGTCCCATGCCTGACTTTATATTGGTATCTTTTTATTTATTTATTTTTGTTTCGGTACTTAGTACAGGGTCTAAAGGGTCTCACTACACAGATCAGACTTTAGTGATCCTTCCTGTTTTTCAGCCTCCCAAGCTCTGGGATTACAAGCATGTGCCACCCTCCCTCCAGTCTTAGACCATTCACTATTTCAGCATGCCCTGGGGGCAGGGCTAGGACAGCACACCAGAGATCTAACCCAGCCCCTGCATCTGCCTGAGCAAATACTTTAATCCGCTTAGCTATCAAGCCAGCCCTGGGTACCTATTGATAATCGTTTCTGACTTTGCAAACATCCTAGCAGGGGTGTGAGATAGCTGCTCATCTCAGCGAGCCTGCTTGGGAGATAATATCTGTCTCCTGCACTACTGAATTTAAAAGAAGTGGAGATCTTTTAAAAGGAATCAGAATAAATGAAATCTTGAGTTTATCTGGTTTAGATTATTCAATATTACTGTAGAATATCAAGGTAGCCAGTTAGGGGATGTGAGTTGAATTATATTCTATTTAAACATTGGCCCGAAGACAGTTTTTCTGTAACATTTCTTCCTTCATTCGGAATTTATTTTGCTTCATTTTAGTTGCTCCATGAAAAATGTTAGCTTTTGGATTAGTCCTTCAAAGAGTCTGGACTGGCCACTTGTGACAGATCAAGAGTCGGGCCTGGTCTGCCTTTGCATTTCTACTGTTGCCACCCAACACTATGTCCTCTGTGACAGGTCTCCAAGTCACAGTTTATACTTGAGCCCTCCTGGACTGAGCCATGCCTTGGTTCTGCACTAGGGGGATATGTCAGACATTTACTGTTATCTGTGGGACGCGTTCTAGCTCCCTCAGACAGGTATTGAGTCCTTCGGGGTGTGATTCAGGCTGAGTCCTACTGCCCACCCCAGTTGCCCCCAAACCCCTGGGCTACACCTAAGCCAGCTGTTATCAAGGGTTGAGGGCTCCCCACCTTCTCTTTGCCTTTGCTGCTTCCTCCTGAACCCCCCACCCCCACCATACCTTCCCATTAAAATCAGTGGCCACTTTATTTGGGAAAACTTTCCTGATCACTCAAGCCAGAAGACATTTCTTTCTCATTTACAGTGTTTGTACCTTTCTGGGGGCCCTTGATAAAAAAGGAGCCCATTGTAAGTGTGCCATGGCTTGGATGTAGTTTGAGTCATCTTCTAAGCTTCAAGAGTTGAAATCTGACTCCCACTGAGAAGTTCAAAGAGAATAAAAACTTGACCAGCTATGATGTTTAGAGGTGAGGCCTTTGAGAAGCAGCTAGGGTTAATTCAGGCCACTGGGGTGAAACCCCCGACAGATTCATGGTGTGACCTTGTTGGAAGAGAAAGACCAGACAGATGCACAGACACATTCCTGCTCCTGTGTCCTGTCATCTGATGTCCTGTGTTGCTTCAGACTCCGTCAGCAGGAGGACCATCAGCAGATGTGACCCCTCAGCTTGGACCTCAGAACCATAAACCAAAATAAACTTCCTTTCTTTAAGGGTAGCCTGCCTCAGGTTATTTTGTTTGTTTATTTATTTAAGGCATTTATTTATTTATTTATTTGGTATAGGGTCTCATGACACAGCTCAGACTTACCGTGATCCTCCTGCCTCAGCCTCCTGGATGCTGGAATTATAGGCATGGACCACCACACCCGCTATCGAGTTTTTTTTTCTTTTTTTGGTGGAACTGGAGCTTGAACTTAGACCCTTGTGCTTGCCAGAAAAATGCTTATTCTACTGAGCCATCTCTCTGGCCCCTATCATGTCCTTTTATGCAGACCTTTTTTTCCTACTTTCTGGGAGGTACTGACCTAATTTCCCAATGAAATCCTTTTGCACCTGGCCTTGCTCCTGGTTTCAGCCTCCCCCAGGCCCTGGTTCCCCGGCCTCTGCATCCCTAGATATTTCATCTGCTGGCAGACTTGACCTGGCCAATGTTCAGCGTCCCACTGACCAGGAACAGGGGTTCACAGCTCCTCCTCAATGCCATGGAGTAGCAGTAAAAATGACTTAAAATTCAGTTTTCCAACTAATGTTTCTTGAACACTTACTGAATTCAGATAGATGTCAGAGAAGATTTGATAATGTTTTGATCCTCAAGGAGCTTAATTTTTGAAAATAAGATATTTTCATCATCACTATTTTTTTAAATAAAAATAACTGGGATAGGGATATAGCTTGGTGCTCTAAGCGCCTGCCTAGCAAGTTCAAGGTCCCGAGTTGGATTTCCAGTACTGCATGCCATGCCAGCTTGGGCTAAATAGGAGGCTAAGGCCAGCCTGGACTGCATAGTGAGGCTCATCTCCAAAAACAAAGCAAAACCAAACCAGACTTCATCAGGAAAAGAGAACCAGGGAAGCAGATAGAGGGCGCTCTGTGGAGGCAGCCATGTGGGCAGTGTCCCTTCTGCCCTGTCCTTGAACTGTATGGTCAGCTCACATGTCTGGTTTCACTCAATGCAGTGTCCCTTATCCACAGCCGCTGTGCTGTAGATACCACATTAATACTGTCCCTTTGATCATGACATAGTAATGATAGCCATCCCAACATCTGCTGAGAATTTTCTAGGGCCAAGTGCTGATCTGTGCTTAAACATATCATTTCATCTAATCATCAAAACTAAACTGCGTGGCAGCGCTATGATTATATCCTTATTTTGATTTTAGGTAGTGGAGTGTCAAAGAAGTTGCTCAAGTTCCAGCTGAAGGCACCCATTTGGCTGGGGGTGGGCTTGGGTGGGGCTTTCTGTCTCCCCTCCCCAGGGCCCTGGGCTGTGAGCCCTGTGCTCTAGGTCTGCTTCCTCCTGTTGGCTCTGTCTCATGCACTTTCCACAGACCAAAGAGGCTGCAAGAACTTTCAGATCTGGGTGTGGATACATAGTTCTGGTCCCTCAGAAAATTCTCTCTGAGAAAATACATTACAACTACAACCTGACCTCACTAAGGTGGTCATTTGCTGACTACTCTGTGGGCATGTGGGTTGGTCTGAAGTGAATTCAGTTTGCACAGGGTGAGAATTAGTCATACTTGTGGGCTAGTTCCAAGCTGGGATCAGGGTTCAACCCACCTGCCCCACCTCTGCCCTGCCCACTCCTCTGGCTTGATGTACCAGCTGAACTTGAGGAGCAAGTCACTAACTCCGGTAGCCTTCATTTCATCCTAGGTAATGTGGGCTTGATAGCAACAACTTCTGGAACTAGAATAGGGTGAGTTAGGATGACATAACGGTATATGGTGTGTGGCATGCAATAAGGACATACTCAATGAATATATTAAAATTATTGCTGTTTGGGGCATTTAGACTAGAGCCAGGTGATAGTTATTTAACAGAACAACACCTTGGAATAGGATTAATCAGAGGACTTTCTTTTAATTTTTTCAAATGTAATTTTTTAATATTTAAAAACTAAAACCACATAAAAAGAATTATTGAGAAAATAATGAAAATATTCACAGGAGAAAAACTGACAAGAGGTTATTATGAGAAGCATAACTATCTCATAATCTGTGACTATGCTACATGAAGTGCTTTAGAAATATTTAGGAAAGAAACTGGGTGTGATGGCACATGCCTGTAATCCCGGCTCTTGGGAAGTTGTAAACAGGTGGAGCACTATGAGTCCAATCTAGTAGTGAGACCCTGAACACCCTGTAGACCCTTCCCTAAAATAAAATTAAAAAAAACAAAAAAGACTGAAATATTAGGAAAAGGAACCCCATAAAGACAGACTGATTGGATTGTACAGCATCTAAAGTCCACTCAAGTGAGCTGGGGAGATAGCTCAGTAGAATAAGTGCTTGTTTGGCCAGTGCAAGATCCTGAGATCAATCCCTGATGCTGCAAGAAAGAAAGAGAGAGAGAGAAACAGAGAGGGAAGGAAGGAAGGAAGGAAGGAAGGAAGGAAGGAAGGAAGGAAGGAAGGAAGGAAGGAAGGCAGGCAGGCAGGCAGGCAGGCAGGCAGGCAGGCAGGCAGACAAGCCAGCAAATTAAAGCCAACAAACAATAAAGTCAAAGTTTTAGCATGTTCTGGGGACCCAGGGGCCCCTGAGAGGCTGTGGTAATCCCTGGCCATGGACTAAATCCATCTCACCTGTGGTAGGTGGCAGGGCACAGAATGCAGGCTTGGCAGCCTGGGGTCAGTGACCATGTCCAGCTGCTCCCTGAATGCCCTGGTGAACATTCCAATAACATGAGGCTGACCTTGACGCCAGTTCCCTCTGACAGAGGCCTTGCTTTTATCATTTGGCCCGAGATCACGAGCCTGTGATCTGCTCCACAGCGATTCATAGTCAAGTACCCTAATGAAGGAAGCATCAGTCGCCTGGAGAACACCTAATCCTAAATCTACTCAGGTTTCCACCGGGAATGCATTTGATCATTATCTTCCACACCTGGCCGCCAAATTGCACTTAGATTAGGTATCTCATACAAGTGCGCTCCCTATATACTACGGGAAGATAAATGATGGAAAGGGCACTTCAGAAGTGTTTAGTGATTTTTAAAAATCCTTTATATATTATTTCTCTTCATCAGGACCTAATTTTATGTTGTTTTTAGGTACAGTACTACATAAAATAATTCAGCAGTACAAATTTGGCAATAGGGAATATTTAGTGTTACTAGTTCCTATTTAAAACAGATACACTTCTTTGTACTCATCTAAGATTTCAAAAGTAGGGCACGGGGAGATAGCTCAGTAGAATAAGTGCTTGCCTGGCAAGCGCAGGGTCCTGAGTTCAATCCCCAGTACTTCAAAAAAAAAAAAAAAAAGATTTCAAAAGTAGGATGATGTTCATAATAAGCTGTGGGTCAGGGGGTGTGTATGCGAACACTGAATCTAACTCTTACAACAGTACTACACAGCAGAGCTTACTCTCCTTTTACAGAGGGAGAAACTGAGGCCAAGAAACCAACAGATTAGGCCACAGTTACAGAGGTGACAAGAGGCGGGACCATGCCTGGGCACAGGTCTTCATGGACTCTGATGCCTACTTTTCAGAATCTTGACCACAGAACACTAGTATTTACAGCATCAGTAAAGGGTTTTTTTTTTACCCGGCCAAACCTAAGACCCTCATGACTGAAAGCTCAGTGTAACTCTGAAGGTACATTGGACAATGACTCCACTTCTCATATCGTCTGTGCTTTGGAATTTCAAGTACATGAGACCAAAAGACCAAAGACCTGCAAATCTCAGTGCAATACTGTGACTAGCCATCTGCACAAACTACATGCTTTTTGCAAAACAAACTCTAAAGTGATGATACAGAATAACTGTTATTTGAATAATGTCCAAATTCTACAGGGAAAAGGCTAGAAAGAGTCTGTAGGCCTAATCACTCTAAATTATCTCAATTTTTAAGAAAATAGAAAAAGCAGAAGAGAATTTCTATAATGAAGTCCTCATTCTGAAAAAACCTTTGATATCCCTAAAGTTTTGTGCACATTCCCAAGCTTTGCATAAACCCCTCCCAGATTTCTACCCTGCATGCACCACATTCTGAGCAAGGTGGGTACCTGCAGGCACCCTCATTCAATTATTTTTCTATGTTAAATAAGAGAAAAATAATTTCACATGTCCATCATCAGAATGGCTAGTTAATATACTTTTCTGGTGTTCTTTAAAGATTTCAAATGCCAAAGAGCATTTTTGTAAATTTGTCAGGGCTCAGGAGTGTTCATTCTGGATGCTTATATAACAGAAGTCAGAAATTAAAGGTAATGCATAGAAATTGAGAACTATGAAGCAGGCCCTGGTGCAGGATCAGATGGGACTGTCCTGCTGGGCTGTGTGAGGAACACTGGTGCTCTGCCAATCTGGCTGTCGCTGGGGTAAGCGCTGGGGCTGTGCGTGGTGGCTGCTTCCAGGAGGGCGCAGGATATCCTGGTTTCCAGCATGGGGACTGGTTAAGAAAGCAACCCTTTGTGTTTTGTAAGGACAGGGGGATGGGACTCTGATGTGTTCATTAAGACTCTGTGAAGTGAAAAGCAAAAGGCAATGTGTTGTCTTTTTTCACTACGAAAAACAGCAAAATCAAATGTGAATCTAGTGTCCACTCCAGTCCTGACTTCAGGGCTCTTAATTTTGCAGCATTTAAAAAAATGTACATTTTTTATTACTACATGTTTGCAGTACATGGTGGTTGTATATATTGGGAGGAGTTGGTACGTGTATCTAAAAAATCTTAATTCTCTGTTGTATCCTACCTTTCCCTTCCTCCCTTCTCCTCCAACTCCATCCACTTCACATTTGCAAAAGCTCTCTTTTCATCATTTTTTAGCATTAGATCCCCTAAACATGTAGTTTTCAGAAAACCAAGCAATAAATACATGCAGAAAAGGTTTAAAAAGTAGAAGCAAACTATTCATGTCCCACCTGCTTCTTTGAAAATATGACCAATATAGACACATATTCATTATATACATGTATGTACACACATGCATATTTGTATACACATATGTACAGAGTAAATACACACTCATGTATATGCACACTTGTATGTATGCATATATACATACATAAACATGCATGTACATGTACATATGCATGAATGCAGTGAAGTATGTACACATACATAAACGCAGACATGTGAGCATACCAACACATGTATATAATACATACAGTCACATATTTTGAAATTTTCCTATTTCAGAAAATTTCCTCTGAAAGAGTTTCTTGGGGTAGGGAAGAATGATGTGAAATTTGATAAGGACCATGTTTCACTGTGAATAATGAAAACTCACATTCCCAACTAAGATCTGTTGAGTGGATCATTGATACGTGACTTATTTAGCAGATTGGAACCCATTTTCTGCACCCAAAATTATAATGTTACTATTAATTTTGAAACTTAATTTCTAGTTCTTGACAGAGACAAGGTTCTGAATACTTCTAAAGATGTTTATATTGTATGAACTTTATGAAACACATCTGTAAAACTGACTTTAGAACCTTTCATCTTTGTTCCATCCCTCTGACATTCTTTATAGAACATTATTTTATTGTTGTTATTATAGTAAACATAAATGTCCTGCTTTATGTATGAACAATAAAATATGCATTATTTTCCTAAAAAACAGCAAAACACACTGATATTTGCTGACAATAAATATTTATAGGCAGTTCACTCCAACTTTATCATCTATACCCACTGTAACAGACATGAGTTTATCATTCAGTGTGGAAGATTTTATAAACCACTGAATAATGAACTCCTATCTATTCTACTCCATGGATTATAAGTAGTATGAATTGTCAGTAGTTATTCTGATGAAATATTTCCTTCATCCCCTACTTACATAAAGATAGGTGGAGTTCCAAAGTATTTATAATTTATAGATGGATGTATAATTGTAAAATGTAATTTATGTGACAGAAGTGTGTGGCACTACCCTTCCTTTCAAATCCAGAAGTGAAGCTGGTACCTTCTGTGAGAACAGGGTGGAACACGGTGTCACTTAGTCCTTCCCACAGCCAGATAACATGTTAGGGCTTTGTTCACAGATGGCACTTCTACTGAGGGCAAGGTTTTCCCTGGGCATAGTCATCTACCAATGACAGAGCTCCAGTGCACGGAGTCGATGCTTCCTGCCTGGTCCTGATCCATGTGCCTTGGGAACTCTGTTCCTGTTCTGATGGCTCCCAGTGGCTCTGAGTGGGCAGCCTGCTGTTCTTTCCAGCATAGATGGTGTGTTCCTTGCCCAGGACTTTGTTTTTGCAGGAGATTTTTGGGTTGGAGCATCTTCCTAGTTGTTGCTCTGACAAATTTCTCCACAGTGGCTTTGGCTTTGACTTCCATGCCATGTGGCAGAGATTGAGGTGGGGACATGTTCTGCCTTCTTTATGGTGTCAGGGTTATGCTACAGCTGAGGTCACAAGTGCTGACAGAAGAGCTATCCCAAAAGTCGGAGGCTCCAAATTAATGTGTGGGCCCTAAAGAAGGACCTTCCCTGTGCAAGGGAGACCTCTCTCCCATAGAGGTGGGATGCCACAGAAATCTGATCAGGTAGTACAAGGGAGAGAGTGTGTAGGACACAAAGAGAATGGTTCACACAAAGGACCATGGGTAGAGGCTATCAGTTCTAATCAGAGACAGATCAGTTAGGGCCAGGCAGGTACCAAGAGAGGCTGATGGGGAAGCAGGGTCAGGTGACAGGGACCATGTGGGTCAAGTGAAGAGGGTCACCTTGGCAACTTTTACTCTCAGTGCAAACAGGAGGCCAAGGCAGGTTTCCTGTGGACAGGGACATTTCTAATCTGTTAGGGCTGTCATTGTTGCAAGGGGTAATAAGGCTTAGCTGGGCTGTGGCTGCCCCATTCAGATTTGAGATGGTGGGGAGAGCCTGCTCCAAGATGACAGATGTCTCAGTTACTCTTCTCTCATTTTTGTGACAAATACCTGACACCCAAAATGAAGGAAGGAAAGGTTTATTCAGCTCAGTTACTGGAAGTTTCAGTCCATATCGGGCTGGCTCCAAGGCAGAGTGGCACAGGGCAGACAGCAGCAGTTCATGGCAGCAGCAAAGAGCAAGAGGAGCCAGGGAAGGAGTAGCAGCAACAATGGCAACGGAGTGCAAGTCTCTCTCCCTTAAATTGCATTCAGGCTATCACCCCAGGCTGGGAGTAGCATTCACACCCATAAACCCAGCAGTACTAAAACCCATTATCTCAGTGGATCACGAGTTAGTCTCAAACTCTAAAAGTCCCCGCCCCATGACTTAATGAAGCTTTGGGGGGACAACTAGACACAAACCATGACAACAGAGAAATGAAGAAATAGCAAAAGAACTAGAAGATGGGTTGAATTTGATGGGGTGAAAGAGATGTATTGAGACTGCTGGCCTGCAGAGACAGATGGCAACAGCAGCCTCACAAGGGATCCTGTGGACAGAGCTGAGAGAGCAACTCAGAGCAAGAGTCTGCTTTGCTGGGTATGATCCACATTCAGAGGCTGGGTCCCTATGAAGCCTCTGGGGAAGGCAAGTGGCTCTAACACCAGGCACTCACCTACCATCAAGGGGCAAGGAGAAAGAGCAATGAGCTGAGGCGGGGTATGTTATAATACAGCTTTTGCTTCATGTTTGAATATATCTAAAATAAGATGGGGATGGATCTGCTTAGAATCTTAACAAGCCATTTTCTAACACTGCTCAAATATACCTCCCAATTTCATCTCCCTCTATTCACCACTGTTCACCCCATGCAGTGCATGTCTATGAACTTCATGAGGACCAAGGCAGTGATAACACACTGTCTGGGCCTTATCACCCTGAAGCTCCCAGAATGATTTTGAGTAGCTTCACCCTCTAAGATTATTGATAATTTTGCAATTGTATAATTTTGGGGATCATAGCTGCTCAAAAACACTTAAAAGAATATTTAAAAGAATGTTTAAAACTCAAAAACATTTAAAACACTGTACTTAAATTTGGAATTATCCAAGAGTTAACTATTCACCTATGACATTGCTTCTGACACCCTAACATGAAAAAGAGAGTCTTAATCAAACTGCATATCCCCTTCTTTGCTCTGTTTGTTCAGCCGTTAACTTCCAGCTATTTGGGGCAGGTAATAGCTGCTTACAAATGACAAGAGCTAATTCTTCCATCACAGAGTCCACATCTTTGGAGCCGAGCTCTTCTGGGAAGTCATCCAGAGTTCTGTGTACATGTCTAGAGTACTCAACCAGAAATCACACCACACCCATGGCCAAACAACAGAGTCAAGAAAGGTGACAAGGGGTGGTTGAAATCTACCACAACTATTTAAATTAAGAAAACTCGCTACAATAAGACACACTGTCAAGCCATATAAGGTGAGTGTTTTCAAAGAAAGGGAGAGTGTTTTGAGGGGGGGTCCAAGGGCAATCTGTCTTTCACTCTAATTTTTTATGTAAACATTACTTTGTGATTGCACCATGTTGATCAACTGTTTATGGCATTTTTGTCAAATGAAAACATCATGGTGTGTCCTAATCCACCTTAGCCACTGGATCTGGCACCCTGTGACTTCTGGTTCTTCCCCAGTGCCAAACCACAAAAATAAATGTTTTTAGTTGAGTCAGATATTAATGAAGCCATGACAGCACAACTAACAGCACTCAAAAAAGAGGACGGACTTCCAGAATTGATTTGGAGAGTGGCAAAAGCAGTAGAATAAATGTATATGAAGTGAAGAAGTATTTTGAGAAGGATTAATGTCAATTTGTCTTTTATTTACATTTTTTAAGGGCTAGCAAAATAGCTCAGTGGATAAAGCACCTGGGTAGGCAAGCACAGGAACAGGGGTTTGATTCTGGGCACCACAGGCCATGCTGGCCCTGCCCCTGGGTGCACTGAGCTGACCACTGAGACCAGGTATGGAGACACACACCTATAATCCCAGGGATGGCGAGGCTGAAAACAGGAGGATCATTATGAGTCTGAGCTATATAGTGAGACCCTGTACCATTTTAAAATATAAACATGCACTGTATTTCTTGATTATACTTCATATATCTGTTGCTTTACAGATATCACACACATAAAAAAAAACTGGGTATATGTAAAAAGAATTTCTAAAATTAAAGCTTGACTTTGATTTTTCCATTAAAATTATAATGTACTATAATAATATGTATGACATGTTCAGAATAACTTTTCACTTATGCACACATGAAAAGCAGACAATGCCAAAATTAGTAGTGAAAAACATTACATAGTACACTTCACTTTAGCATCTTAAGAACTTTTTATTTGATACTGATCACCGGCTGAGCCCCTCGGCATGCTAGGCGTGGGGGGGCAGCACCACAGGGGGCGAAGGCACTAAGTGAGCTTTGTGCTCCACAGCCTTCACCCTGACACCT
This sequence comes from Ctenomys sociabilis, assembly GCA_004027165.1. Classification (NCBI taxonomy): domain Eukaryota; kingdom Metazoa; phylum Chordata; class Mammalia; order Rodentia; family Ctenomyidae; genus Ctenomys; species Ctenomys sociabilis. The sequence continues at coordinate 207,535 of PVKA01000346.1, forward strand.
GCTCGAAGGACACAATATCAGGGTTTCCAGCCAGTTCCTTTGGGCCGTCACCTGCCTGGCTGCGCTCTGCCTGAAGATTGTGTGCGCTCGGCGAACTCCAACTTCACCATGACTCCAGCCGAGGCAGCGAACATGACTTCGGCACCCATCAGGATAGTCTCCATGACTGCAGTGCCCACTGTGCCAACCACTACCCTGGCACTAGAAACTTGTGAACGCCACACAAGCTGTTCTTCCTGTGTTAATTCAAGTATTGCTAATACTCCTTGCTATTGGATAGAATGTAAAGAAGCAAATAAGAGCTACTGTTCTGGTAATTCAACAGCTAGTGATTGTAGCACGATGAACAACACTACCATGTGTTCTGTGCCTATTACTATTGCTCCAGTGCCAACCAATGCAACAGCTAGAAGCACAACTCTGCCTTCACCGTCTTCTGCCACAGCTACCACAACAGGTGCAGCAAGTACAACTGTGACTCCAACTTTAGGAGCTGGGCAGCCGGTTCCATTGGAGGAAGTGTCCTTGTTTCAGGTGTATAGACTGTGATTTTCTTTCTCTATAAATTCTGCAAATCTAAAGAACAAAATTACCATACTCTCTAAGTGGACATATTAAATTAATGAGGGCTGGTAATTCATTCATGTAACTCATTGAAATCAAAATACTATATTTCAAGTAGTCTCACACAGAAGATGCTATTCTAGGATCTTTAAATTTGCAAAGAATTACATAGGATATTTGGGAGCATCGTCCCTGAAGAAAAATCAGTTAATCCACTTTGCTTAACAGAATATTTATAAAATATTCTGCATGAACCCTTACAAAAAAGATAGTGATCACCAAAATTTACACAAAATTTGCACTAGTGTGCAGCCTGTATGCAAATGGCAATGGAACAGTGGCCAGCAGCGGCTATGAGGGCTGCATAAGCAAGCAATCTGGTACCAACTGTTTTCAGGAAAAAATTGCTGCTTCCCAGGGCTTTTTATGTCTAAAAAAGAACTGATGAAAAACACACAAAACTAGTTGGGCTGAGACGTCTCACGGTGAAATTCCAAACTATTAAAACGAATTTCCTTTTATGAAAAGATCAGATGAATAAATGTTTTTGTAGTGAACAAATTGGAGACTCAGGTGGTAGCTTTTGAGTCTAGATTGTGTTTAGATTTTCATTTTTTTAGTTCTAAGAGGACAAGTTTGACCTGCTGATTACCTGGGAGGGAAGTGTTAAGGCTTCCTTTTGCTTAGGAGGGTCAGCCCATGTGCACATTAAGATGAACATAATGCCTGTTTCACTTCATGGCCTTTGATTTCTAATATGCTTTGAATTGTAACACAAGAATATTACCCTGGGGTCAGACAAATAGCTCAGCAGATTAAAGCACCTGGTAAGGAAGATGCAGGGGCCAGGAGTTCGATCCCCTGACCTGCCGCGCTGGCCCCGCCCCATGGGGGCACACTGAGAGATTGAGACTGAGTGTGGTGGTGTGCACCTGTAATCCCAGCACTTGGGAGGCTTAAACAGGAGAATCACTATGAGTCTGATCTAGTAGTGAGACCTTGAACACCCTGTAAACCCTTCCCTGAAATATAAAAAATGATAATAATAAAAAGTAATGTTACTCTGGTGGAATTCTTCTTCTACAATGCTTTAATTTAAATATTTTAATATTATCTAAATTCTTTATTCAGCAAGGAAAAGAAAATTGCACTGCTTTTATTCAAGTGATACAAACAAAAATATTTTAAGTTAAAAGTAAACCTCATCAGAATATTCAAATTAATTATTTAATCCCTAATTTTTTAACTTATAATTTTTTTAACATTTTGTACAAAGATCTGTTTCTTGTGGCCGTGATATGCATTTTATTTTGTCTTAAATATTGAAGACTTTAATAAGAAAAGAAAGTATGCTGTCAATACATTGGTTAAAGTTAATTGAATTTGGGATGCATGCTAAAACTTGGTAGGCCTCATTTCTCTTCCTACTCTATTAAATTAGTAGATCAAAAGGTTAGCTCAGTGTAGCCTGACACATACCATGTATTTCAATTACACATCATTATTCTACGAATGCCATATTTTGCTTAGGATTGGTAATTACTGAATACAAGTGTTTAAATCTCATCTTCAAAATGACAAATTTGGAAGTTCACTTGCTAGATAGCTTTTATAGTTTTCTACTTGAAACTTAATTGAAATTAAGTGTACAATATCTAGATTTTGTAAAACAATATAAAACAAAAAGATTTCAATTTCATTTTTGGGCATGTTATTTTCTAGCCTGTGTGCTACTGTGGTTTGATTCTTCCTGCCTTTTCAGTCTTTCCCATAATGTTGCAAGTTTCACCTTCCCAGGCTCCAAACATGTCAACTACTGCTGACTCCCAGCCCATGTGCGATGTACAAGCCCTACTCCTTCTCATCTCAGTTCATGATCCCCCGACTGGAAGGAATCTCTCTTCTCTTTTCCCAAATCTCTCCTTTCTTTTTAACTCTGCTTCTCATTTTCTGTTGTAAGCTATCATTATACACATGATATCAAAATTCACACACTGAAGTCTTGATCTCCAGTGTGCCTGTGTTTGGAGATGAAACCTAAAAAGATCCACTTGGGATAAATGAGGCCACCTGCCTTGGCCCTGCACTTAAAAGTAGTGATAGTGAGGGATTGGATGGCTCTCTTCCCAGGCACAGGCACAAGGAGAGGCGGTGGGAGGACAAAAGGAGAGGACAGTCGCCTGTGAACCAAGAAGAAAGCCCTCTCCCTGCAGACACCAAATTATCTAGAACTTCATTCTTATATTCTGTGGGGTCATGAATTTATTCCTGTTGTCTAAGCCACCAAGTCTACTGTATTTTGTTCTGACATCAGATTGGACTAAGCAGATAATAGACAATCTGTTTCGAGGAAGGATTCCTTATAGTGAGGGTTCATTTAAAACCTCTCTTTGCTTCTCCATCATCCTCTTCTACATGCATCATAAAGCCATTTGCAGCCTGACCTCATCAGTTTAAGAACAGCAAGACCAGGGCAAGCTCAGAGCCCTACGGGCTGCGTTCTAGTTAAAGCAGAGGCCAACCTGAGAGTGACCTGAGGCTCATGTAGCACAGGCCCCTTGTGGTAGGAAAGAGATCATGGGAAGGTATAGAGCTCTTGAAGAATCAGTGCAAATATATTTTCTGGGGGTGATAAACTCAATCCCTAATGTGACAAACCTGTATCTTGTCGCACAACAAAAGTTGGCCAGTCTTGGAATGAGAGGGTGGAATATGGGCAGAAACAGTGCAGGCTGAAGGTGTAGAAAAAGCATGATAGAAGCTGGGCGTGGTGGCGCACGCCTGTAATCCCAGCACTCGGGAGGCTGAGGCAGGAGGATTGTTGTGAGTTCAAGACCAGCCTGAGCTACAAAGTGAGCTTAAGGACAGCCTGAACTGCATAGTGAGACCCTGTCTCAAAAAGACAAAAAAAAAAAAAAAAAAGAAAAAAAAGAAAAAGCATGATAGAAAGCCAACTAGCCCAGCAGTGGTGAGCCAAAGAAAACACTTTGGCTTGCACTTCATGGAGGTGCCGAGGGTATGCATGACTCATGGCATAACAACAGACCCTGATATGTAGGCCCTTTCATTTAGGAAACCAGAGAAAATTATTCTCCCCAGAAAATTTAAAAAGGCAAGAACAATCTGTCTTTGTGGAGTAGACATTCATTTTCTCATAGGAAGCTTTTGCAAGTGGCTGAAAAGCCTAACTCATTTGAAAGTGAATCATTTGAAACCAAAGCCACATTGCATTGCTATTATAAGGGGAAAAAAATGAGAAAGAATAGTGAAGCTTACTAGAGAGAATATATTCATGTATACAGACACGAATTGCCAAGAATGACAAAACTTTTGATTAAATATTAAAAACTTATTAATAAAGACTAATAAACTTAAACCAGAAATGAAAATCTGAGCGAACAGACAGCAAGACAACTAGATAAAAAGGAAAAATGAGTTGACTGAACTCAGGAAAGAAGTTCAAGAAAAAAAATCACAGAAATGAAGAACACATTCAAAGGTACAAAGGAAGAACAGAACAATGAAAAACTCAGTAGGATAATAGAAATTAGAAAACTCAGGCAAAATCAAATGAAATACAGAATTTAAAATAATTGGAGACAAGATGAGAGGTAGAAAAGAAAGGGATAGAAATCTAGCCTGACAAAATAAGCCTGATTGGAAATTTTAAGGAGAGAAAGGATACCAGAAGACAGCAAATATTAAAAGACTTAATTAAATAAAGTATTCTTGCAGTTTTAAATCCATGTCTTAATCAGCATACTACTATGACAAATTGCCTTAGACTAGGTAATTTGCAAAAGCAATTTATGTTTCAGAGTTCTGGAGGCTGTGATGTGTGAGATCAAGGCACCAGCAGATTCAGTGTGTGGAGTCATTCTTCAGAGATGGAATAGCTTCTTTGTGTTCCCACAGAGCAGGAAGACCACAGGGACAATTCCTTAAGCTTTCTTTTGGGGGATAGGGGGAGGCCAGGAATCAAACTCATGACCCATGCTTGCCAGGCAGGCACTAGCACCTCTAAGTTACATTCCCAGTCCCTCAAGCTTCTTCATTTTTTAAATTAATCTTATGGAGAAACAAATAGCAGTGAGACAGCTTCAAAATCAATTAGTAGGACAGTTTCAATAATTAATAAATTGCATATTTTTGTCTTCATAGTGGTTATTCATAGTACAAGTTGCAGACAGGATATCTTGTCTAAACACTATTAGTACAAATCTTTCTTCTCATTGAATTAAGAGAAAGTAGCTGTATATCTATCCTAACTATTTTGTATATACTGCTACAAAATGGTCCTTCATTTGTATCCCCCCTTTTTTGGCTTAGTTTTGTCAGAGATGGGTATTCCACTGCCATTTAAATATTGTAGGTGCGTGAATTCAGCAAAATAATCCAATATAGTCCAGTAGTCCATAATAGTAGTTGGTTGTCTCTAGGACTGGCAATGTCAGAAGTTGTTGACTTGAACCTTTTACAGCTCAGCATATTAATATAGCTTTACTTTTCATACCTCATTATTATAACTTTTCTGCTGGATGATTAAGACTAAGATAAATCAAGACCTATATAACAAGAAATATAACTTTTGTATTTGACAAAGTCACCTCAAGCTTCTTCTATAAGCATCCTAATATCATTTGTGAAGCAGAAGGCCTAAGACTCTGTATTGGAAATTAGGTCTCAATATGAAAAAGCAGAGAGCATTCACATCTCAGCAACCCATGGTCTGGAAGTGCACACTGTGAGCACGCTGATCCAACATAATCAACACCAGCTGGGGATACAAAGAGAAAAGCTGGTCTGCCCCTACCCTTGGATATCAGGAAGGAAGATAGAAAAGGCCACGTCATGCTTTGGAGAAAACATATTGGAGATGTTTCATGTCTGAGAGCGATACCCTCCACACATATCTGAGACCTCAGATGTTCACTCTGGACCCGAGAGCAATCCAGTGTAGTGGGGAGGGACTTGGGACTGGACTATTGGTATGGCTTCATGCTTTCCCTGTGTCCTGTGCCCTATAAGTTATTAAAGAAAAGGCAGATTGCTGATTCTGGTGAGCCTGATTTCAAAATCTGGCCCTTCATATTATCTCTCATCAATACATTTCCTGTTACCGACTTATTTTAAGTATAAAGACAAATAATTGCAGAGTTAGACAAAAAGGCCACATGATTTGTAAGGGGAGGAATTTATGTTAGTCTCAGAATTCTCCACAGATACCTTCAAGGTCAAAAGACAGTAGAGAAAAACTCACATAAACCAAAGAAGATAAAATATGTTGGAGACTTTAGATCCACTAAGACAATACTTCAAATAAAAAGTGTAAAGGCAAACTGTTTTGAAAAAAATCCAACCTTTGTGGAATACTGTCTCTCTCCTTTATAGGAGATGACTGGAGGACAGTACCCAGGCAACACAGAGATGACAACAGTGGTCACTGCTGGGGACTGAATATGTTTAACTGTGGCACTGAAGCAGAAGCAACGTGCAGATGAGGGTGGATAACAGAATACAAATGCTTGGCACTCTGGCAACGTAGAAACAATGCCACAAGTAGAAAATGAGAGAAAGAAGGGGCAAAGCAGGTGGGGAGCAGAGTTGCTTGCTAATTACCTCATTTGCAATGGTTGAAGGTTAAAGAATATCATTGGAAGTTGACATATAGAATACTAAAGAAAAAGGTATACTCAGAAGAAGCACAGATAAATATCAAGCAAACTGCTTTTATATAAGCAACTTTTAGATCAAAGAGGAAATACAATCCAGAGTTACAAAATGCATAGAAAACAACATTAAAAAAAAAAATTGTATGTCAGATGCTATAAGAGGCCACTAAAATGCTCAGAGAAAAATTCATTATTTTATATATTTGTGCTAATTAGTAATAAATAAAATTTATAAAAAACTCAGAGTTATGAAAGGAACAGCAATAAAAATGGACAGAATAAGAAATTTAAAAGTAAAAGCTGATGTTAAAATATAAAAGCAAAAGTTGAACAACAAAACAAATCCAAAAGATAGCTTCAAAAGAAAGAAATTTAGAAAGAAAGAAATTCAACAAAATGTACAATGAACAGTGAGCCTAACAGAAAAGAAAAGGAGGATGTACAAAGAAGATATAGTAAGAAAAGAGGGAAGGCAACAAAAATGGAGACAATTAAATGAGGCAAAAGACTTTAATTTGTCCTATTTTATGCAAATAAACTTGGAACTTGGCTAGATTGGAAAATTTCTAGGAAAATCCAACTTGCCGAAACTGACCCTTGAAGGAATAAAAAAAGTTTGCAATGAGTGATTTCTATGGGA
>PVKA01000347.1:0-70451 GCA_004027165.1 Ctenomys sociabilis
TTTTTTTTTTTTTTTTTTGTCTTTTTTGAGACAGGGTCTCACTGTGCAGTTCAGGCTGGCCTTAAGCTCACTTTGTAGCTCAGGCTGGTCTCGAACTCACAACAATCCTCCTGCCTCAGCCTCCCTAGTGCTGGGATTACAGGCATGCGCCACCACGCCCGGCTGTTTTTTGTGAAGAGGAAGCCTAAACCCAAGACCTGTGACTGCTAAGCACAGACTCTTCCACTGAGCTACATCCCCAGTCCCTGGGGCAGTTTCTAAATCTATTTTTCCCCTAGCTTCTTGGTCAGGGCTGGAAAAATAGTTCTGATTTTCCTTTTTTTGCTTCCAAATTACTTAGGACAGTAGAAGCTAATATTTACTGAGCATGTACTGAGTGCCAGGCTCTTGTTAAGATTTCAGACAGCCCAGGTGCACAGTCCAGGATGTTGGGGCCAGCAGAGCTGCCCCAGCTGACTGACTCAGGACCTGTTCTCACAGCGGCTGGGCTTGCCCACTTCACCTTGACATTTGCTTCATTTCAGCCAGAGGAAAATGGCACCTCTGCGTTGGTGTTGGAGGAGCGCTCGCCTGAGTTCTTCGCGCCCTGCCCTGCCCTGCCCTGCCCTGAGGTGAGTCCCCGCCCCACCCTCCCTAAGACTGCCAGAATCCGCAGCCTCCAAGGCACACACAGACTTGTCCAAAAAGGCAAACCAACACCCTCCTTTATGACACAGGGGCCTTAATAATTATCCCATTTATCCTTGAGGGTGCAATTTTTTGAATTTTTACATGAACTTCTTATATGTTACCTAGACAAATTCAAGTAACAGAATATGAAAAGAAAAATGTATATATATTGTTTCAGTGTTGAGTCATGTGCCATTGTAACAATGAAATAGCAGCCTAACTAACGCCCCACTGCCCTCTTTGGCCCTCACCTCCCCCTAAGCGTGCTGAGTCCATCCTTCGGTTGTGGCAGTCTAGGCTTTGGCACCCCAGGGGCAGCCTGACCCTCCTAGAAGTGATTTTCTCCCTGGGGCTTACCATGGAACTTGCAGTAAAGCTTCCAGGATGAGAATAGCTCATGTTGATTCAATCAAGCTATCTCAAGGGGCAGTAGAGGACCAAACTGAGTCAGAGCAGCTTCTCAGCTCTTCCTTGGGCTTTGATAATATTAATGTTTCGATGTGAACTTTTTTCTTTAAATAAATGAGGTTAACTGGGCGTGGTGGCGCACCCCTGTAATCCCAGCACTCGGAAGGCTGAGGCAGGAAGATTGTTGTGAGTTCGAGACCAGCCTGAGCTACAAAGTGAGTTTAAGTCCAGTCTGAACTGCATAGTGAGACCCTGTCTCAAAAAGACAAATAAATAAATAAATAAATAAAATAAAATAAAATAAATAAATGAGGTTAGAATTTCCCAGTGGGACCCAGAACCAGCACCCTCCCCCCCATTCTACTTCTATCCAACTACCGGTCAAATCCATTTGAAATCTACTTCAGAAACATCTCTCCACCTCTCTCTCCCATTCCCACCCTTCCTGCCACTATACCAGTTCATATCCTTATCATATACTAGAAGCCATAACTGGTTGCATTTCTGTCTCTTCCCATCTTACTGAATTGATTATCTCATTATTGATTATTCATTTTCTTCCCCAGCAGATCTTAAATGTCAGAAGCCAAAGTGGACATCTATAGGCATTTAATTAGAGCTGGGTGTGGTGACACATGCCTGTCTGTAATCCCAGCTCTCTAGGAGAATGAGTTAGGTGATTACAAGTTTGAGATCAGCCTGGGCAAGTTGGTGACTTAACAACTCTGGTCTCAAAATAAAAAATAAAAAGTACCAGCAATATAACTCAAGAGAGAAGACCCTGAGTCAATCCTCAGTGAAAAAAAAATAGTGCTTTCAGTTAACACTAAGGCATTTAATTAGCACTTGTAGAAGAAATATTTAGTGCCACACTTTTCCCACACTGCTTACAAATCCTTAAGAAAAAGACCTTGTAATTCGAACAAGTGTATCTCCCATGACCCGGGTGTGCCAGAAGCCCTTCCTGTCCCTGTGTGGATGGGCCTTGCTAGTAATTCAGGTGAGATCAAGACAAGGGGTCATCTGCTGGTGTGTGTAGGGTGGAAAGCTGTAATACCCATTTTCAGGGACGTGACCAACATATGTACAGCAAAGACAGGTTAGCAAGAGAAAACTATTATGAATTTGTTTAATAACATTTTATGTGATGAGAGATGAAGAAATGAAGACCTAGGAAAACGGTATTTTTATGCTTACATTACATGAAGAATGGATGGCTGTGTGGCAGTGGCACTATTAAGGTGCAACGCAATGGCAACAACTGCAAAGGGACGCACGCCAGCAACATCTGTCTGTTCTGATTCTTCAGCCTCTGCACAGCGCTCCTTCCTCGGGGTACAGGCCTGCTACCAGTCACCTGTGGATCTTTAGGACAGAAGGAAGCAGAGGTTAACATTTCTGGGCTTATGTTTGTCTTTGAAGGATGGGAGTTCTAGTTTGACTCACAGCAGGGAAGTGAAGTTCTGACTTCTATGACTTGCTCTGGCGGGGACACAAGGACTGGAGACGGTGATGGCAAAGTGAGAAACACTTTGCTTCTCCGCCTTCCCATCTCCTCAGCTGAAAACATTCAGCTGAGTGTGGCATCAGAGAACCACACTCTAGGATCCTGAGATCTGAGCCCAACACTAGAAGCTTCTTACCTTAGTTATTGGGGAGAATCTGGCTTGCGTCCCTGTCTTAGTTACTTTTCTCTCATTGTGGGGACAAATACCGGACACTCAAATTAGGGAAGGAAGGGTTTATTTAGCTCACAGTTACTGGAGGTTTCAGTCCATATTCAGCTGGCTCCAAGGCAGAGTGGCACAGAAGGCAACCTTTCATAGCGGTGGCACACAGCAAGAGCAAAGGGAGGAGCAGCAGCAGCTCAAGCAGACAGCTTCTCTTCTCTCCTTACATTGTAATGCAAATTTCCTGCCCCAAGACAGGTGCAGCATTCTCACCCACAATAATCAATCACAAACTCCAGAAGCTGCCCCAGGACTGCATGAGGCTTTTGGGGGACACCTACAGACAAACCATAACAGTCTCTCTCCAACCTATCTCCCTACCAAGTGATCAGATGCTAGTTTTCTAAATGCACCTACACCCACTTCCCAAGTTCAAATACCTGCTGAACACGGATAAAGAAGGAACCAAGATTTTCTCCCAGGAAATTCAGATAAGCATCACAGTATCAGGAAGAGGATGGGCAGTTATCACCCTCTCTGAGTCATCTGTTCCTGGGGGGATGTGGAGCTAGAGTGGCTGGGCCTGGGGCTCAGAACTCAAGCCTCCAGGAAACAGCGCCCTTGTCCTCACTCCCTGTCTATCTCCCGGGGCTGCCTTTTCTTGGGTTCTCCTCTCAGGCAGCTTTCCAGTGGCCTCAAACCTCTGAGACAGTGATCTGCTATTCTGCTCTATACCCTGCAAGACAAAGCGAGTAGTGAACTTCTTGTATTAGTAAAGACAGGGAGATCAATGTCTGGGGCTTTTGCTGGAGTTAGAGCAAGGTTTCTTCCACCCAGCTTAGCTAGTCTGAGGTAGGAAACCTGTGGGTTGTGTGCTGAGGACTGGTCCTGGCGTGGAGCCCCTTTGAATCCAGCTCACTCTGCTGAGGCCTAGGCTAAATTTCCTTCTGAATTACCTAAGAATGGCCGGGCGTGGTGGCGCACGCCTGTAATCCCAGCACTTGGGAGGCTAAGGCAGGAGGATTGTTGTGAGTTCAAGACCAGCCTGAGCTACAAAGTGAGCTTAAGGCCAGCCTGAACTGCATAGTGAGACCCTGTCTCAAAAAAAAAAAAAAAAAGAAAAAGAATTACCTAAGAATATATGTTTCCGCAGGGCTGCTGTTACACTTCTTCCAAAAGCAATGTGGACCAGTAGCAAAGGCTCCGCAGGGCTGCTGTTGCACTTCTTCCAAAAGCAATGTGGACCAGTAGCAAAGGCTCCCCTCACAACAGTAATTGTGAGGCTATTACTATGTTCTTCACCTAATCCTTGATATTACTGTGATAAGGGTGTTTTTGCTTCATTCCTGGATCTGTTTCACTGTGAAGGGTCCTGCTATCTCTTCCCAGATGCAGAGCTTATCTGACCACAGCAACAAATACAAATTTACAAGTTTATATATGGAATTAACAAAATAGGCCTGGCATGGTGGTACATGCCCATAATCCTAGCACTCTGGTGACTGAAACAGGGAGATTGTCATTAATTCTATATATGTGCTACATAGTGAGACCTTATCTCCATAAAGAAAAGGAAAAAAAAAATTAACAAGATAATTGTAAAGACTATGTTTATAAATTTGGGGTCTTAATCTATAAAGTATCCTAAAAAATCAATGTCTTTAATTTCAAAGGGAAGTAAATTATTACTGACCATGTGTCTTTTTGTCTAGACTTCTAGTTCACTCTCTGAAAAATGATAGGAGTCAATGTAAGATTTCCATAAAATTATTAGAATTCAATTTAATTTAATTAATTCTTTCTAAATATCAGGTAGTACTGAGATGAAGATGCAAAGTTTTCATGGTTTCTACAACTTTGCTGTGAGAAACAACACGCCAGGACAAATGTTAACACAAAAAGTATTATTTCTTTTGCCATGTCAAAGTAATGGCAAAGAAAGAAAATGTTATTCCAAAATGACTTATCCCCAAGACTCTATACCCTACTGAGGGGTTTAAAAGTTTATGGAAAACATTTCAAATTCCTTCCATTCTTCCCTTCACTAGTGACTTCATTTAACCTTGACAGGGACAAGGAAATTTGTTCAAGGAAAAGCAACATTGAAAAGACAAAAAGGATTTAAACAACAATTCAATCTTAACCATATTTCAACTGGATTTATGAGCAAAAAATAGTGCCAGACAAATGTATCAGAGGCATAGCTGGAAAAAAATGTAACTTTTTCTCAAACTACTTCAAAAGAGAGGAATCATTTATGGGAATCTAAAAGGAAACAGTTTCTGAGGGAGGAACTGAGCTACATTACTAGTGGGTCTTCAGAAATACCCTAATTTTCCACTCATCTTTGTTTTAAAAACTCATCAACCTCCATTGGAAAATTCCAGGCATAGGCAGATGCACTGGTATTATTATAGAAAATATCATTTGCCAGAATGTGTCCATTATTTACCTAGACAGCCTTTTTATGGGACACATATTCCCAAACATACAAATTCTCAGATGCATTTGTTCTTCTACCTTCTTTTTAATATGAGGTTATACATGAATTTTTTTTTTTTTTTCTTTTTTTTTCAGAACCAGGGATTGAACTCAAGCCCTTGCGCTTGCCAGGGAAGCACTTATTCCACTGAAACATCTCCCTGGACCCCTCTACATGAAATTTGCATCCATACAATAAACAGGTGCTTTAAAGTGAGTCACTCTCAATGATTTGCCCTTTGTCGTTTATTGCAAATACAAATGTGTTTTGTTTTGGTTTTAGAAGGCCCTCCCCTCCCCCCCAACAGCTCAGGATGCCTTCAGGGCACGTGTGGTAAGGCTTGAGGATCTGGGAATAGAACCACAGCATCCTGATTGCTTTGTTTAATCAGTCACTTAAACAACTGAGCTAATGGGCAGGCCCCCTGGTTTTGGTTTTACACCTCAAACAATATGTCACTTGCTACTTTTTGATCAAAACATAAATGTAGTTCACGTCTTGAATGGTTTTTCCTCATCACCTATCTGTCCTATTGGCTTAGGCACTAAGTCAGAATCCCAGTGTCCATTTCTCTCCATTTCTATTGCTACTGTCTGGATCCAGGTCTTCAACATCTTGCACAAGAGCTACTGCTCTCATCTGAAATCTATCCTCCATCCACTTGGGCTCCTTAAAATCCATCCTTTTTACAGCTTTCACGTGCACCTTTGAGAGCTGAAATTTGTTCATGATGCCCCTCACCCTCTTGAAGTCTTCTAGTGTCTTCTATCACATTAAAATAAAATGCAAACTCCCTGGCACCGTCCCATGTGCTCCAGTCTGCTTCTTTGGTCTGACACCCATTATTCTCACTAACTACTCCTAGCCACAGCAAAACCCTATGTTCCTTTAGCCCCAAATCAACCTTGTCCTCAACTCAGCAGCTATGTGTGTGTGGTTTAGAGGAGTGTGTCCCAAAGGCATGTGTGATGAACACTTGGTCTCCAGCCTTAGCAGAGGAAATTTTAGGAGTGGGACCTAGAGGGAGGTCACTGAGGTGTGCCCTTTAAGGGTATAGAGGGACCCCAGAACTTTGTCCTCTTTCACTTCCTAGCTGCTAGATGTAAGCATCCTGCTCATTCACATACTTACTACTACCTAATTTCAGGCCCCAAAGCAATGGGATCAACTCACCATGACCTAAAGTCTCCGAAAGTGTGAGCCAAGATCAACCTTTCTTTTTTCTAAATTGATTATCTCAGGTTTTTTGTTATAGTGACAGAAAGTTGACTAACTGCTGTTTCTTCTTTCTGCAACTCTTTTGTCTGGATTATTTTCATTACCCTTTCTACCCAACATGTGTTCCAAAACAACGCATTGTCTAGGTCCTTTTTAGAAATGCAGAATCTCGGGCCAGAACCTTTGCCTGCTGAATTATAATTTACATTTTAATGTGTTCCTTGGCTCACTGGTATACAAACATTAAGTCTAAATACAACTGGTACCTCCTTAGAAAGGCTTGGCTGATCCCAAACTAAATTAGTTTCCCAAACCATTCTCTTTTACACCACTTATTTGATTTTCCTCGTGGAAATTAACTTTAGATGAAAACATCTTACTTACTAGTGCACATGGGTGCTGTTTTTTTTTCTCTATTGCAGTGTAAGCTCCATGAAAATAAAGACCATGTTTCATATTGTCCACTACTTTTCACCTTCTAGCCTGTCTCATCAACAAGTACTTGTTGGTGAATGAATATTATACTACATATTTAATCTTAATAATCAAAGAGAGGGGATGATAAGACAATTTTTAAAATAAATTTTACGAGTTTATTTATTGTCTTCAGGGAAGGGTCTATACGGTGTTGAGGGTCTCACTACTAGATTGGACTCGTAGTGATCCACCTGTTTGTAGCCTCCTAAGAGCTGGGATTACAGGGGCGCACCACCATGGCCAGTCTCAAGTGCTGTCTCAGAGCACCCCATCCCCGGTGAAACAAGTTTTCTAATTCTGTTTAACATGGCTTTTTTCTAACCAAATTATCAGCCAGAAACATTGTTATTCATATTAGTAGCTGTCTCAGCAGAAATGTGCTGTATCCTAGTCACATTTTAGAAAGAAAGGAAGGAAACAGACTAGCCTCAGAACTTGAGATAGCATTAATGGCACTGCAAATATGGCAGTGCAGAGGCAAGTAAAATAAGACCCCACAAGGCTCCTGGACATGGACTGAATCCTGCTGGCTTCTTCCTTTCCCAAGCCTATACAGCACTGAAGATTGAAGCTGTACATTTCCTTTTGTAATCCATGAAATATATCACCCAAGAAAGAATAACATGTTCATAACATCGATTACAAAACTACTATGTAGTGTACATACCTGCAAGCACAGTTATTAGGGAGGCTGAGACAGAAGGATGTGCAGCTCAAGACTAGCTGGGCAACTTAGTGAGACCCCACCTCAAAAAGGATGAAGTCCAGGCCAAAGGCCCTGGGCTCAAGCCGTAATTCCATTTTTAAAAGGGTGGTGTTAGAGGCCAGGGAGATGGCTCAGTGGAATAAGTGCTTCTCTGGCAAGCATAAGGGCCTGAGTTCAATCCCTGGTTCCTCCAAAAAAAAATGTGTAAAAAATAAATAAATAAAAAACAAAAATAAAAAAAAATAAATAAAAGGGTGGTGTTGAAAACATAGTTTAGGGGGAGTGGGTTGATGGCTCAGTAGAATAAGCGCTTTCCTGAAAACATAGTTTGGTGGCACAGTACTTGCCTAGCATATGCAGGGCCTGGAGTTCAATTACTGCCAAGAAAGAAGATGGGATGCTAAAGGATGGAGGACAAAAAAGAAAGGAAAAACAGAAAAAAAATTAGCCACACTACGTCTTCCTTTCCTCACTCATCAGCTAGCCAGAGGGAAAGTGTTGGTAGAATGTGTACCTGCTAAGCTGGTCAAGTATGAAGAGTTGAGGTAGATTTAGAGAACATTTCCATTTCTGGAAAGAGCAGAACCCGTGTGTGTTTGGGCTGGCAAATAAAAATAAAACTGTAGCCGGGCGTGGTGGCGCAGGCCTGTAATCCCAGCACTCGGGAGGCTGAGGCAGGAGGATTGTTGTGAGTTCGAGACCAGCCTGAGCTACAAAGTGAGCTTAAGGCCAGCCTGAACTGCATAGTGAGACCCTGTCTCAAAAAGACCAAAAAAAAAAAAATAAAATAAAACTGTAGTTTCACTGTAAGTCTGTGCTGTTATATTTACATTTAAAATGGACCCAGGGCAATGTAGAGATGGATAAAATGTATGCTAATACTTAACTTTTATTTTTCTTTACTTAGAATGACAATGACTTTGAGTAAGAGATAAAAAATAAGGGGGAGGCTGGGGAGATAGCTCAGTGGAATAAGTGCTTCCCTGGCAAGCACAAGGGTCTGAGTTCAATCCCTGGTTCTGCCAAAAAAAAAAAAAAAAAAAAAAAAATTAAAGCGCTTTCCTGTTAAGCCGGGCGTGGTGGCGCATGCCTGTAATCCCAGCACTAGGGAGGCTGAGGCAGGAGGATTGTTGCGAGTTCGAGACCAGCCTGAGCTACAAAGTGAACTTAAGGCCAGCCTGAACTGCACAGTGAGACCCTGTCTCAAAATGACAAAAAAATAAAAAATAAAAAAATAAGGGGGGAGCCAAGGAGATAGCTCAGTGGTATAAGCACCTGCCTGGCAAGCACAACGTCCTGAGTTTGATACCGGAACCTAAAAAAAGAAAAAAAATTACTTTTACAATTTAAGAGAAAGAATGAAACTTTGTATTTTGAAAAATTGCTTTTTTTTTTTTTTAACCTCTAACTTGCTTATAACTAGTTAGTAAGCTGTCTCAAAGGGTTTTTTCTTTTTGTTTTTGTTCTGTAGATTGAACCCTTGGGACCTTTGCACAGAGCTACATCCCCAGCCTTTTAAAAATGTGCTTGAGTTTTGATACAAGGCCTCTAATTCACTGACTTGTCCAGGCTGGGCTTAAC
Organism: Ctenomys sociabilis; assembly: GCA_004027165.1. NCBI lineage: Eukaryota > Metazoa > Chordata > Mammalia > Rodentia > Ctenomyidae > Ctenomys > Ctenomys sociabilis. The sequence continues at coordinate 9,212 of PVKA01000347.1, forward strand.
TTGAAGGTCCTCCTGCCTCAGCCTCCCAGAGTGTTGCAATTACTGACACCTCCAACCCAGCCTTGTAAGAGCATTTCTTCAAGAGCCCTCACCTTCTTCTCCACCCCAAAGCACATTTCAATTGTGCCCAGTTCAGCACTTTCTCCTGGCAGGCATCATTTCCCTTTAATATTAAGACTGGCTCATTAACTATACCTTCCAGGCATGGACTAGCAGCACCATGCTTGAGTGGAGAGTGTTCTTTCTGGCTGCAGACCAGAAGGAGCCAAGTGAGGCCTGTACTTTCAAGGTTTAACTTTACACAAAGAATGCAGGGTCCATAAAGAAAAGGCCTGACACCTTCTGTGCTGTGGGTCAAGGCTTTAGGATTTGGGCCTCCCTCAGGGAAATATCAGAGAATAAATGCTTTCTTCCCTCCCCCAGGGCAAAGCCAGGTGGCTAAATGGAGCTATTTACTCATCTGACACAGAAGAGTTTGGGGAGACCTTCCCCCCAGGGAGGCATGCTGCCTGCCAGGAACCCTGGGTGGTGGAATCACACACTCCTTTCTGATTGAACCCAGAGCCTTTGCACCGAGCTACATGCCCAGCCTTTCTTAAAGCAATTTTAAGACAGGATCTAAGTCGGTCAGTTGCTGCAGGTTGGCCTTGTTCTTGGGGTCCTCCTATCTCAGCCTTCTAGAGTGCTGAGATTACAGGCATTTGCCACTGTGCTAGAGCAGACACCTCTGTGTCAGTGGCTGTGAGTCCTTGGGCTGGTCGCTCTCCTTGTTCATCTTCCCGCCTGTGAAGTGGAACAGCGATGTTTGCCCTGCTTGCATAGGAGGTTGTTGTGAAAATAAGATGAAATCATTCTTATTGGAAAGAACGTTTTAACAGTAAAAGCACGCCTAATGTTACAATGCAACTAAACATAAAGCATTCTGGAAAACATTTTCAAAGTAGTGTATTCAGCTATTTAGCAGAGCTAAGCACTGTCCATAGCTTACTTAGGTTCTGTTGTAGATGACAAAGAAATCAAGTCCGGGTGTGGTGGCACGCGCCTATAATCCCAGCCCTAGGGAGGCAGGAAGCAGGAGGATCCCTGTGAATGTGGGCTGCATAGTGAGACCCTGTCAAAAAAAAAAAAAAGAAACAAATCAGTGAACAGAAAGAGATTAGCTGCACTTACGTGGAGTTTAGTTTGTTAGTCAAGAATAAGAACTATATGTAGAAAAGTCAGAGTGGGGCAGCAGTTTAAGATCGGTTGGTGTGTCAGACTGCTGTAATTACGGCTCCCAATAAATCACACATTTCTATGCTGACATCCTCTGCAGCAGGAGCTCTGGAAGCTTCACTTTTCACTTTGGAAACACTCTTGTTGGGGCCAGGGAGGTGGCTCCGTAGAATAAGCGCTTCCTTGGTAAGTGCAAGGGTCTGAGTTCAATCCCTGGTTCTGCAAAAAAAACCCAAAAAAACAAAAAAACATTTGTGTCCTGTGTGAGGAAGCCAGGACTAGACTGTAGAAAGAGAGACATCACCTACGGTGGCTTCTCCTGAAGCCCAAGGAGAGATAGTGACACAGTCTATGGACTCCAGTGTCAGTGATGCTGATTTATCCCAGTGCCGAGCACATTGTCTGTGGGCCTAGGTGACTCACAGAACTGAGAGAAATAATGGTGGTTTTAAGAGAAAGCCAGAGAAACCTCTATGAGGTGATTTTTTTTTTTTTTTTTTTTTAAATGGACTGAGTTCAGGGCTTTTGCTGGGAAGCTACATCCTTACTCTGTTTTTGAGGACAGGGTCTCATTAACCTGTCCAGGCTGGGCTCAGAATTTCCATTTTCTGCCTTAACCCCTCAGTGCACTGGGCTTACAGGTATGGATTATCATACCTGGCTGAGAAAATGACACTTAAATAACAGTTGAAGGAAATTGTTATGGATATTTTTAAATGTATTTAGTACAGGGTCTACAGGGTCTCATTACATAGACTGGACTTGTAGTGATTCTCCTGTTATCAGCCTCACAAGCACTGGGATTTAACAATTGCATTTCTCCTCAAATTCTTATGTGTAAGTTCTTGGCCTCAGTGTGGCTGTAATTGGAGGTTTTTTTTTCCGGAACTGGGGATTGAACTCAGGCCCTTGTACTTGCCAGGGAAGTGTAATTGGAGATGGCCTGCAAATGAAGTCAGTAGTCAAGATTAAATGTTAAGCATGGCACTTGATATAAGGGTTCAGAGACACCCTGGAGCCCCTCTACACCCTCCTCCCAAAGCACACACTGAGGAAGGGACCTGTGGGCATGGAGGTGGCTGTCTATAGTGAAGGGAGAGCTTCACTGGACACCAAATCTGGCAGAATCTTGATCTTGAACTTCTAGTCTTGAGGACAGTGAGGAAACAGACTTCTGTTGTTGAAGCTGTCCAGCCTGCAGCAGTCACCAAGGCAGCTGCAGCTGATAAATAGCAACTTAGCTGGGAGAGCATGCAGGCTGCTATGAAGACCAGGGTAAGCAGGCTGGAGCAGAGGAGGGAGGAGCGGCTCAGAGAGGTGGATTGCGCACATCAGAGGACCATGTGAAGACTACCTTCGACTCAGGTGAAAAGCAACACTGGCACATGTTTCCAATGGGTGGGCTGACATGTTTTCAAAGGACATTTTGGCCTTCGTGTAATGATAAACACATGTAACTTATAATAAAAAAAAAAGGTATCAGAACCTGTAAAAGGCTGCAGAAGAATAAGCAAAGTAGAGGCTGTGTCCCCTCATCCCAGCTTGTGACGTGCAGAGGAAAGGGGGAGACAACGAGAGAAATTCAAGGCTGGGGAGAAATCGAAGCTGACTAGCAGGGCCAGTCCCACGGTTCCACGGTGCTGTGGATTCTGTGAGAACCCTGATGGTACCCTGCTCTTTGCATTGGGTCCCACCCCTTATTCCACTTCTGTGGAGTGGTTTCTGGCAAATGGTAGGAAGCAGAGAACAGAGAGTGGGCCAGAGCTGGAGACAAAGCATGGGTCCAATGCTCCCTTGCTACAAATCAAATGCCTGGGATATTTCCAGCACTCAGCATATTGCCAGGGTTAGTCGGGGGTAGGAACTCAATGATTTTTTTTTTTTTTTTTTTTTTTTTGGTGGAAACGGGGATTGAACTCAGGCCCTTGCACTTGCCAGGGAAGTGCTTATTCCACTGAGCCATCTCCCTGGCCTCAATGATTTGTTTTATAAGATAGAGTCTTGCTCTGTAGTCCAGCCTGGCCTCGAACTTGCAGAGGACTTCTGCCTCAGCCTCCTAAGTGCTGGGATCACTGTGACATGGGTCACCATGCTCCACTTCAATGCCCATTGCTTGAGGAAAAGAAGGAAGAGAGCGGGTCCCATTGTGTAATGGTTAGCACTCTGGACTTTGAAAAGAAGGAAGAGACCTAACCATTGTCATTAAATTCTTCTGCCTGCCACTCTCCCCATTATCAACCTGTCTCTTTGTTGGTACAACTGAATTCTAAAGGGGGCTTTAAAGCAGTGGGTGAAGTGAGCAAGGGGCCATGATTTCCGTATAAACAAGCAGCAAAGGCTGCTTTTTAAGACCTGCTTATTCTAGTTTGCTCACTTCAGAACACAGACAACTGAGCTGAAATTTCAAGGTTGAGATCACCTATTTTCTGATAACCCTTTACACATCATCATTTCTGTCAAAATGGGAGTTGGGATTTGTAGAATTAAAAGGGCAATTGAAAGGAGACAGGAGTTGTTATCTTGTAGAAGTGTTATTAACTTTCCCTTATTTGGTAGGCAAGTAGATGAAGAGATATGAGCAATACAAATTCATTTAAAATACAAGAAAGTGCTGCGGATGGTTGCACAGGTCTGGAATCCCATCCCTTGGGAGGCTGAGGCAGGCCAACTGGTGCAAGCCTGAGACCAGCCTGGGCTACAAAGGGAGCTCAAGGCCAGCCTGAACTGCATAATGAGACCCTGTTTCAGGGACAAAAAAAAAAAAAAAAAGTACAAGAACCTTTGTTATACCCAACGGATGCAGTTCCTGAACATTATGTATAGTCTGCTTTCTCTTCCTGTAAATTGCAAGGAGCTAATCCTGAATAGAAAGAAAAACTTCTGCAGATGATCATTCCCTTCATTATCTGCTCTGTGGATGTATAGACCTAGTATTTTCCAGTAGAGTACACACACACACACACACACACACACACACACACACACAGAGTTGAAAGTAATTCTTCAACAAAAGTAAATCGCCAACTTTATGACCACAGAGATGACTTTTTCAGCCTTTGGTGGGGGTGGGCCTGGGCTCAAACTTCGGACTTTTCCACAGTAGGCACGTATCATACCCCTCCCATCCTCTTGGATAGATAAGCTGAACATGTTTGGTCCCCCAAACCAGTTGCATTATAAGTTTCAAGTTAGCTAAAAAGAAACTCAAAATATTGGCCAGGTGTGGTGTCTGCCTTGTCCGGACTCCACAGTGAGTTCAAGGGCAGTGTGAACTGCATGTTGAGACCCCGTCTCAAAGGGGCACCAAAGAAAGAAACAAAATACTGGAGAGCAAAGCAACAAATTCTTTGTCTCCCCATAGCTAAGCAAGGCAACATTTTTTGTTGTGGACTCAATAACTCAGCCCCAGACACAGCTCCTTGCTGTTCTTTAAGAATCTGCCCTTGGGCCTCCTGCCAGATGGATCATCCACTGGGACTGACCCAAGTTTAGAGAACTACTTAGAAACAGTCATAATCAACCAAAGAGAGGTTCTTAGCATTACAAATGTCTGATTACCCCGATTTGCTAAACAAAATAAACAAATTAGTAAATGCATGAAGGGTTTGCTTGTGAGACACCACTTGTGCTTGGTGTCTTCTCAAAGGAGAAAAGGCACAGTAAGTTTCTTGGGGCAGGCTGCATTTCCTTAACTCCACTGTAGGCTTACAGTTGAATAGCTCTGTTTCCCAGGTTTTTGTTTTTGTAACTGGATACATATCACAGATGCTTCGGAAACATGATTAATGAAAACCATTTAAGGATATTAAGCACTCACTGTGCAGGCACGGTCCTAAGGGCCTCCCTCAAGTGTTAACCCGCACAGCTACGCTGTCAGGGAAGTGAAAGCACACAGACGCTGAGTGTCTTGGCTTCCAGGAGTGGGTTCCGGTAGCTTAAACCCTACCCACCGACGTCTGCTCCTTCTCAATCCCGGTAACAAAAAGCAGATGGTTGAGACTACAGGCAGAAAGCTCTGCTTACTTATAGGAAGTTAAGATGTAGGATAAGAAAATTAATTTCATGTAAGCAAGAGGACTGTCGCAAAAGAATTCAATACTAGCAGAGTTCATTTGACACCCCCAGTAATGTTCGCCAAAATAACTGCAAAACTTCCTAATATACTACAATTAAACACACATGTTATTTGCTATGTCTTGAGCTGTGGCTGGTGGAAGAACTGAGGCCATACTTAGTATGTCATTGGGCTAACTTTATTCTATAAATAATAGAAAAACTGTTTACAGTCTTTTAAAACATTCCCATCCCTTTCCTGACTTCCTCTGAGTTCCTTATTTCTCCTTCAGCTGCCTTGCTTGGTCACCACTGACTGTAATTTTAGTCCTGGTCAAGTAAGAAGATTGCCCTGTTAATACTGACTATATGTGAATTTTATTATCTTGCAAAAGGATTTACTTACTTTGACTGAAGAGGCAAAGTTATCTCAAATGACAATTTATGGTTTGATTAAAATTTACTTTCTCCCATTGGTATTACAGTAAAACACAATGAAAAGGCCATGCACACAGTGGAGGCTCTGAGACGCGGTTAATTTGGCCTCGCAGGAGTAAGAATGCTAGTTTCCTCAACATCTTTCCTTTTTTTTCTCCAGTCTAACCATTGACTTCCTCCCCACAGAACACAAATACCTGATTTCATGTCATGGTCCAGATGGTGAGTACAGTGACAGGGCCATCAACAGAAAAAGAGGGCAACGGTAATCCAGGCTGATGACAATAAAGGTCAGGACAGCGCAGGCGCCTGGTGCTGCCTGGATTGCTAACAGCCTGACAATCCAGGTCTGAAATGCCAGGCTGGAAGGAAAAGTCACATTTGCCTGGAGGGCCCAGCAAATGTTAGGGTTTTCCTGCACCCATCTTTTTGGATCTGTTGAATGTCACTCCTCTCCACCACACTGACTCTGTGTCAAATAGTCAAGAGAGAGCTTTTTCATTTCTGAGTAAGTGACCATGAGTAAAGATGGTCACACCTTTAACATTTAGAGAGGGAAAGCAATTACATTACCTTGGGTGGACTGCCTTTTCACGACTGTCAACACCCTAACAGAGGAAACAAGTTGTAACTCCAAGGACAGATGCAGAGACACATTAAATACTTCTCTTAATGAAGGAAAATCTTGGCCTGGGGCATATTTATGTAACCAGATGTCAACACTGATTTCAAAATATCTTTTGGAATTGCTGGCAAAACATCAGTCACCTGCTGTGTTAGCAAAAGCTGTTTGACTTAGCAGTGTCTCTCTCCTGCTAGATGGTTGACTGGATAAACTGCTTGTTTATTTCATCTGTAAAATGGGGATAACTTACATCTCTCTGGTCTGCTGTGATGAGTCAAGTTTTGCAGTCAAGCCCTGCACTATTGTATTGTTCTGGTCACTTCCTGATGCCCTCTTTTGCCTTTAGAAATGGAAACCTGTCAGCCTATAATCCCAAAAAATAGCAGTTACTTAGAATTGGTAATGGAAGGTATAGGCTGGAGTATGTGTCAGCTCAGATGAACATCTTTTATTTTTGTATTTAGGATAGGGTGTACAGGGTCTCACTGCATAGATGGGATTCGTAGTGATCCTCATGTTTACAGCCTCCCAAGTGCTGGGATTACAGGCGCATGCCACCAGGCCCAGTCTCAATCACCACCTCAGTGCACCCAGGGGCGGGGCCGGCACAGCAGGCCTGGGCATCGAACCCCCAGCCCCTGCATCTGCCAAAGTAGGTGTTTTAATCCACTGAGCTATTTGGCAGGCCCCAGATGAACATCTTTAACTGAACTTCCTGCCTACTATGAAAACAGATTAGTAGCAAACTGTTATTATGTATGGTTTATCTCCAGGGAGTGGTAGGCACTGTATTGATATAATCTTCAGTCTTTTAGGGAGGTGTTGAGTGATTTAATCACCATCATCATAAAGATGAAGGGTTATCCCTAGATGCTGACCAGATGTTTCCACTACAACCAAAGCCAGAGTCAGTAGATCTAAACTGCAGGAAAGATCTGGGTTAAATCTTTGCAGCTGCACCTGTTTTTTTTTTAATCATTTATTTGTTTATTTATTCTCACTACACAGTTCAGACTCGTAGTGATTCTTATTTCTTAGCCTATCCAGCGCAGGTATTACAGGCATGAGGTTTTGGTGGCCAGCTTGGCGCCTGCGTCCGGCATGGCATGCAGTACCAGTTTGAACCCATGTCCTTGTGCTTCCAGGCAGGTGCATAGACCACTGAGCTATCTCCTCAGAACCTGGAGATGCATCTTTTTTTTTTTTTTTTTTTTTTTTTTTGGTTCAAAGAATCAAATTCAGGACCTGATGCTTGCTGAGTAGGTGCTGCGCCACTGCGCTAAGTCTCTGGCCCTGGAGGGGTATCCTGAAGAGGTTTCTATCAAGTGTTTCATTTCAAAGTGCTATATCATGTGGTTACCAACAGTTTTTCAATGGCAAATTGAAACAAAGACATTTTACATCATCTGTACCATACAGCTTAACATCTTTGTGTTAGCCTGGTGCAGGTCTCTCCGTAACTGCTCTAGTCAGTTTCTCTCTGTGTGCTACTTAGCTGTTTTCCAGAGGCATCCTGAAAAGCCTCAACATGGGCAGGTTATGCCATGGCTGGCTGAGCTTTCAGCAGCTAGCCCACGCATAGCCTGAAGGTGAAACAATGGAATGGGACTGCTTAGCTGGCCGGGTGTCACCTGGAGCATGTCAGTGCATGAAGGGTTTAGCACAAGTCTGTGTGCCATTGGGGCAGTTAAAGATCTTCAAGACTTCATACTTCTGGATGATTATGTGGCCAACTCCTCAGCCAGCAGTGAATAGGCATCTATCACTATTTCCTGCAGTTGCTATGGAGATATGAGCAGCCAGAGCCTCTCAGGAGCACACTGGGGTGCGGAAGTTTGAAACCCCAAATTTCTCTCCAAGTACATACAGCCTGCCAGGAGGATGATGGGAAAGGCAGCAGTGAGAGGTGATGGAAACACCAGTCACTGGCACCATCCTTCTTCCTGCTCCTAAGTAGTGGATTCATTCCTACTGGGTTGGTTAGGACAATGATCAATTTTTTTTTTTTTATGATCTTCAAATTTTAATAGGCCTAAAATCATGTCAGTATCATCTTGCTAAAATATACTCAATCACTCTGGGGAGAGATCTGAGATTTTTGTCTTCAATAAGCTCCCAAGTAAAGCTGTTTTGAGTGGTGAAATCTTGCATTATCAGTGCCCTCTTGTTAGTAGTGCCTTAAATAACTGTTCATGTCTCCTTTACACAACCCCTGGTTTGCAGTCTAAGATGGACCCATTTCCACAGCTATAGTTCAAGCCGCTAGAATGGAGGGGGAATCTTCCCAGAAAGAATCCAATTAGCAGGGCCGGCCAAATAGCTCAGTGGATTAAAGCACCTGCAAGCAGATGCAGGGGCCCAAGGTTCGATCCCTGGGGTCTGCCGTGGTGGCCCCGCTCCTGGGGTGCGCTGTAAGGCTGTAAACAGGTGGATCACTACATCCCACTAGTAGCAAGATCCTGAACACCCTGTAGAACTTGCCCTAAAATACAAAAAAGAATCCAGTCAGTGATTGTTTCATTCCCACTAGGCTAGAATCCAATTCATTGGCCACATTGAGCCACAGACTCTGAAATGTTTCGTTTTATTCTGTTTTCAAAATATCCACTGAAAATTCCACTACCAAGGAAAGAAGGAATGCGCATTAGGGAAGGTTAAGTCGTGTTACAATGGGGGACAAGAGTAGTAAGTATTGTGTTCTTACTGTCTGCCAGGCAAAGTACCTTAAATGAATCACCTCATTCAATTGTCATAAAAAGCAAAAAATGCTCCTCCCCCTCCAACAAAACCCTGATAACCCACACCCATAGGATAGCCGATGCTGTTTGGTAACTTCAGAAAAAGAGGCATAAGAGATGATGTAGCTTGCTCTCAGGTACATAGGGAGGTAGGGTCAGGGTTTAAATTCAACCTCTCATTCCAGAGTTAAGGGAGGTTAGCTGCTAAGGACAGCAGGCAGGGCTGGAGCAGCTCTACACAGGGATCCCACAATACTATGTGTGTGAAGGCAGTAAGTGTGATGAGGAGACACACTGCTCAAGATTGACTTACAGCATAAAGTCTACGAATTTTCACAAGCAAGGTGATACTTACCTGTGACTAGATCATATTTCAAGAGTCAAAGATCGAGCGGGTTGGGGAGAGCTTAGTGTTGAGAGCTCTTTTAGTGCATACAGGGTCCTGGCCTCTTTGATCCTTAGCATGCGCGCATGTGCACACGCACACACACACACACACACAAATTTAAGGAAGAATGCCTACTTTTGGTTTTAAGATTTGTGAGCAGAGATACACTCCCAATTCCACCTGCCACCCCTCGTGCCTGATTTAGCCAGACTCAAGAACGAGGTGCTGCTTGTGGCCTGCTGCTTTCAACCTTACTGTAGGGGAAACCCACCTCCCTCATGCCTGCTGCCCTTATCCTCAGAGAGCCACAGCTGGATTGGACCAGTGGGAGCCACTCTGTTGGTTGCAGTCACAAGTTAGAGTACATTTGGGAACTTGTTTCCAGGGGTTTGTTCTTTTTACACCCCTCCCTCCCCCGCTTCATGAAAGGGGCTTTTTGTTAGCACAGTCTTTGTTTGGGGATTCAGTTAATAAAAGGACCATTTTATCAGCATGAACTACTGACGCAAGCACTGCCAGCAATCTCTGCAGAAAGGACAGCACTCTGGCGTTTATTCAGCAAGGTGAATGGAAGTAACTCTTAGGCTCTGGTCTCAAGGGCACTGTGCAACGTGACGCTATTGGCAACCTGGAGTGGTTGTTAGTTGATGTAGACACCAGGAAGACCGCACCTTGTGCTAGAATGACATCAAATCAGGACTGAGTGGCCAGGAGTTACACAGAACAAATTCTTTATATTTAACACATTGTTAAATCTTCACTACCAAGAATGAAGTCCCTGTTAAGACCAGTTCATTGCTCCACACTTTTGAAAACACCAGTATCCTGCCAACACAGAATTCTAGACCTGTTTCAGGTCAAAGAACCATGCTGAAACCAGGTTCTCTCTGACTCTCTGGGTCTCACCCAAACATGAAATATTTAGATATCTTTGAGTGTTCAAGGGATTTCAAATAAAGATTTTAGACAAACATTGTTACACACTACCTAGTACATTCTAACCTGTGCTTGCCCCAAGCTTGGTGCCTGCAATAACACGAACCTATGAGAACACATATGTTGACAAAATACTTGAGCCTGCAATTCCCTCAGTTGCTGCGTGCTGAAACTCCAAGACCCAGGGTATTTCAAGACTGCTACATGAATCTTAGGAAACCTCTTTTAGCTTATTGCTACTTGCCAACAGTAGCCCTGAATGAGGCACTTAAATCAGTTGACTGTGAATTTTTCAGAATTCAAGGACATTATAGAAGGCTGATGAAGAGAACAGAAACTGAGAAGAGATACTGTTCAATGGCATCTAACACCCATCAGTCATTAGTGACTGAATCTCAAGTACTGATTAAAGACCAGGTTCCTGTGAGCAGAGCTACCAGCAGCTGAGCTCTTGGGAGTAACGCAGACTCTAGCCCTTAGAGGATGTCTTTTATCTGAAAAGCAATGTGAGCCATGGCACTTTTTACTTTTTCCCTTCAAAAATATGCATCTGCTTTCCAAGAGACAACTCATTAATTTTTATTTATTTATTTTTGGCAGAACCGGGGATTGAACTTAGGCCCTTGCACTTGCCAGGGAAGTACTTATTCCACTGAGCCATCTCCCCGGCTCCCCTGAGACAACTCATTAAGATGTATATATATATTTTTTTTTAATTTTGGGGAAGGCTCTACAGGGTGTTTAAGGTCTCACTAGTAGACTGGACTCATAGTGATCTGCCTTGTTTACATAGCTGGGATTATAGGTCTGCGCTACCATGCCCAATCTCAATGGCCCTCTCAGTACACCCCGGGGGTGGGGCCAGCACAGCAGGCCCAGGGATTGAACCCCAAGCCCTTGCGCCTGCTTGCAAATGCTTTAATCCACTGAGCTATTTGGTTGGCTCTGCATGGCTTTTTATACAGCAGTCATGCTTTTAAAAAAAATATTTTTGATGCTAGGGATAGAACTCATGGTCTAATGTATACTGAGCATGTGCCCTACCAGAGCTCATCCCTAGCCTCCCAGTGAAGTAACTGAAGAGACAAAGTAATTTAGAAGCAGAGATAAAAAAAATCTTGCCTGCTGGCCTCATAATTAAGACAATGAGGCATCCTTCTTAAGGAGCTATGCCGATTCTAGGTGCTGGAGCAGGGAGCATATGCCGCTGATGGGAGGGAAATGTCCAGGAGTGTGTGCTGACAGAGCGGCGAAGGTACAGACTTCCTTGAAGCTCAGTCACTCACTCACACACACATTCTGTGCACTTCCTACATGGAGACTCTAAGTCATTCCCATTATCTGCATGTCTCTCGTGTGGCTACAGAGCTCCATGCAACTGGTGCTTGTGACTTTCTACAAATTTCCAAGTCCTTGCACTGGCTAGGCACCAAGATGTGCATAAGCTGTACTGGCGAATACATTAATGAATGTTCCCAGAACCGAGGATGTGTAAATGGGAGAGGATTTACTTGTACCCCAAATATCACCACGGTCCTGTGTCTGCCTGCTCTTTTCAAACCTGGGGATTTGTAGAAAGCTAGGCTCTAACCACAACAGCCTTTTAGGAAGGGAAAAAATACCAGGGTGCTAGAGCTAGAGTCGGATCTTATTTCAGTTGATGATGACAGAAACCTTTTCTATTAGTGATAATACTTCTCACAGTACTTACAGATTCACCCACACTGGCCACAGGCCAGTACTTCCAAATATTGAGCTTGGGGAGAGCAAGGAAATGTCCTTCCTCCCAGGGCATGCATAACCCTTCTCACTGTGCTCAGGGAGAACAAGGGGGCTTACTGTCGTGGAAAGACATCACGAGTCATCCAGGGAACCAAGGAGCTCTCTCAACTTGCAAACATGCTCCTGCAGGGGGTCTGTACTACACCTGCCAGGTAACATCTAAAGTGGAAACAAGGAATTATTTGATTTTTCTGAGACTGATTTAGACATGGTTTGTAAGAAAAAAAAATCATAATCTAAAGAGCATCTTCTGCCTGCACTTCCTTGGACATGACCTCTTCTGGCTGAAGACAAACACAGGAAATACAGCTTGTCACTAGAATGAATAGGAAAAGTTAAGAATTTTCTAACTCACTGAACTATACAAGTTTTTTTTCTTCTTTTCTTTATTACCACCATGAAAAGGGCAGGAAATTAAGTGATGCTTGCTTGCCACGATTGTGTTGCCTTCTCAACAGTGATACCGGCTAGTTGTGAATCACAAAGTCACCAAAAATTTATTTGGGTTATAATTAAATTTATTTTAAGAAAATGTTTTCTGTTTATTGGCAACCCTATAGTATTAATACAAAAGCATACCATATGATCAGAACTCTAGCTGATGGGGGACAAACTAAAGATGTGCTGTTTTTTTTTTCTTTTTGAGACAGGGTCTCGCTATGCAGTTCAGGTTGGTCTTGAGCTCACTTTGCAGCCCAGGCTGGTCTCAAACTCACGACAATCCTCCTGCCTCAGCTTCCTGAGTGCTGGGACTACAGGCTGCACTGCCATACCCAGCCTTACTATTAAGAAAAACAAAAATGGAACAACTAAAACATGTTTACTGCATTCAAGGCCTTCCAGGGTGTAAAAATTTACAAAATGGGATTCTCACGTGACAAGCAGCAGCACTTGTCAAACACTGCAAAATGTGGTCATCCGAGGTGCTTTCAATACAACATGCAGTGTTGTACTGTTCCCAACAATACAACAGTACTACGGTAAATCTGAATTTCTAAGTTAGGACTTGATGCGTCTTTAGTGATCTGAGTTAGAGTAATATTGGACCAGTTAAGCAAAAAAAAAAAAAAAAAAAAACATGACATCTCAAAAAAAGTAATATAGTAAGAAAAAGTCGATTTAATTATTTACTTTAGCAGGCAAGCAATTTGTAAACATTCAGTAGCGGCAGCATCCAAGTTACAAACAATTTAAAAAGGACCAATATTAGTGATTATAATTTTTCCTTCCCTTTCCCCAGGAGAAAAAAAAATGCGTAGAAAAAAAGAAAAATTGGAAATGAATGACTTCAAACACTACAAACAGGAACATTCAATTACGTCTTCTATCAGCCTTCTATGCATCCTCTCTGTGTTTTATTTTAAAAGATGTGTCTACTCCTAAAATGCATTATCTTGCAATAACTTGTACGTGAGCACTTGCAATCTAGGAAGTTGTCCCTGCGCAGGGATGTACACGGATTATCTCAGTTTAAATCCCATTTGCAAAGGGAACATTTATGTCTTGATTCAATGCTTCTTTGACTTCCAATGGCAGGGTGTCAAAAAGGTGATCTTCTACAACAAGCCCGCTTTTCTTGAGCATTCGACACTGGCCCAGCTGTGCTGGCAAGCGGTCCAAGCAGTTTCCCTTCAGCTCCAGCTGAGTGAGCTGGGACAGCTGACCAATTTTTTCTGGGAGGGAGGTGATGCAGTTTTGCCCCAGATTCAAAGTCCTCAACTTCACGCATTTAAACAATTGTTTTGGCAGAATGTCAACTTTGTTCCCAGTGATATGCAAATGTTGCAGGTTCTGAAGCAATCCTATTTCTAATGGAATCACTGAAATGTTGTTGTAGCTTACATCTAAGCATCTGAGTTTCGGTAAACTAAATACTGCCACTGGTAAGGATTCGAGCTTGTTGTTGGAGAAATAAAGTGACTCCAAGTTTTTGACATGGGTAATGGAGGGAGGAATGGTAACAATTTTATTATGCCATAATTTTAAACAAGTCAGTCGTTTTAAATGCTGGAAACTGATGATCTCCTCAATTGTGCGTATGCTATTTGACTTTAAATCCAGTTCTTGTAAATTAGAGAGGCTGAAAATAGCATGTGGGATTCTCTCTAATTCACAGTTCTGGAGTTCCAGCTCAGCGACATTCATCATTTTCTTAAGGCTGTTCAGTACCAAGAGTTTAGTGCCGTCATTATGAATGACTAACTTTGTAAGATGTGGAGCCACATCCGTAATGTTGGAGGGGACTTTGGTCAAATTGCTCTTCACATGGAGAATCTTAAGGTGCCGCAACTCTCGGAGGGATTCAAGTCCTATCATCTTATTGTTTTCTGAGTTCAAATTGCCTATCAAGTACAACTCTCGAAGGTTTTTGAGCAGATACACCCAGGCAGGAATTTCAGCCACGTCGGTGAACTTCACATGAAGGCATCTCAAGTGATCGCGGAGAAAGCTAAAAGCAGTCTGTTCAACTTTTGCTGGGCAGTGGCAGAGGTGGAGCTCTTGGAGGTTGGTCATCTGAGAAATCTTGGCGGGAATCTTAGCTTCTGGAATCAGTTCAAGTTTCAGCACATCCAAGTCTGTGAGGTCAAAGACAGCATCGGGCACGCCTGACAACATGAACAGGTGCAGCTCCTGCTTGTCCTGGGCATTGCGTGACACGTGCTGCCTGAGTTTCTCAAATGTCCACTCGTGGTTCAAGCTAATTTCCCTAAGTTTGTTTTCACTGACTTCTGACAAAAATACACCAAAACGCTTGGAATACAGCTGGTCATACTGGTCTACCATGTGTAGGAGGAATGCAAAATCATTTTTGACATCTGGAATGTCACTGAAACTGCTCTCTTCTCTGACTTTTTCAAAAGAATATTCCTTTAAAGGTATTCTGAATAACCAGAACAAAGTATAGAGGCAGATAAAACCATAAACACAAATAATGGAAATATAACTGATGAGCAGCTTTTTCAACATGTAGGCCATGTTGTGGGTGCACTCAAATACCTCGTAGCCAGTCAGGTGCTCGACTTTGGGCTTGCACACATGCTCAAAGCTGATCGCATTGACAAAGTTTGCAGTGTAACAGAGAATGAAAATGAACTTGGCTGTTTTGATAACTGTCTGGACCACATAGAGTTTATAGATCAAGTCACTGTCTTCCACATGGGCACGGAACTTCCTTACTTTTTCAAACAGGGCTTTTGCCTGTTCCCCATCTTTTTTGTCCAATATGGTCATGCTGGGAACTTCGACCACAGGCTTTTCAGCAGAGAACTTGAAGCCAGTTTTGTTGATCATTGGGGTACTGGCACTGGGGCTCCCCTCATCGCTGCTGGTGGACACGTGCTTTGGTAGGGTCTGGGCACCTGTTATTCTCTGCTTGTTTTCCTCTGAGTCTTCACATGCTGTCTCAGACAATGCTTTAGTAGTCCAAGGAGATTCAAAGCACTTTCCCAATATTGAAACAAAATGTTCTACTTTTGAGCATGTTTTAGGATATTTGAACCAAAAGTTGCTACTGACCATAAGTATAATAGTATGGATAAGAGCAAGGTATGGAAAATATTTAGAATACCACGGGAGGGCTAGATGGTAACACATCTGATTAATAAATACATATTGCTGAAAATCCAAGTTTGTTTTTCGTCCCGTTGGATCTTTCTTCTCTTTCCTTGCCTCCTGATTTGGAACTGTGGAAACTGGGTGAGGATATGTGGCTCTGAGAGGTATGTCAGGTGTCACAGCAGATGTACCAAAGGAAATGTCATTTGTTATCCGCCCGTCTTGGTCTTGGCTAGTGGCTGCTTCCATCTTCGGGACTTCAGTGGGGACATCAGTATTTCCTGGTGGCGTGTGTGTCTTTGAACTTACAGGAGATGGCAACACCGGCAAGCAGACCACCTGATCTTTGGTAAGTTGCATGGTTCCTGCAAAGATGGCTACCATCAACATAACAACAGCCAGGTAATCCATAAACACGTCCCACCATGGTTTCAGGATTCTGTAAGTTGGCTGAATGTCATTAAGTGAAGCAACTTCTGCGAGGGTAAACATTCCTAGAAAACAAGAAAATAAGACATTATTATTGAGCTATAAGTGTTAATAGTAAATGAGGAAAAACCTCACATCTGCTCCAAACTAAAGTTCTTGCATCCAGGTTGTATCTTCTTGTCTAAGACGGGTGTAGTAAAAAAATAAAAAGAATATATATGATGGAAACAGTTACTTGTTTCCAGTACAGTAGTTTTTTTTTTTTTTTTCTTTTAAGAGAGGAACATTAACAATTCTAGGTAAGAAGTAACTGCAGGCTGTAGAAAGTCTTATGGTCTGGTTTAGACCTGGGACATGTCCCAAAGTATACTTGGGCTGATCCACTGCTGAATTCACAGCTGATGCACCATCAGGAGGTGGGACCCTGTTGGAAGATGAGGGTCGTGGGGCACGACCTGCTCCGAGCCACCAGGACATCAGCAGCTTCCTCCATGGCTGCCCCTCCCACCTCAGCGTTCCTACGCCTGAGCCTCCCAATCATGGATCAAAACTTCTGAAACTCTAAGACAGAAGAAAGCTCTCCTCTTTGAGGTTGTGGGTTTTATCTCAGCAACGAGGCAGGTAAGTGACTAAAGTAGTACCTGACCTGGAAGGATGGGACAGCGGGATGGCACTTGTTAACTGGATTAATTCAAGGTGAAATGGGAGTGGTGGTGTGATTTTTTTTTTTTTAACTTTATCAGTCCATGTTTGCAATTCATAATGATTACATTCACTGTAGGGAACTGGTATATGTACAGAATGCTTTTCAATTCCCTTTTTCCCCTTTCACTCTTCCAGCATCAGTCATTTATTTATCTGTAAGACCTTAAGAAGATAATTTTTTGCTAAGTCAAATGCGAATATTCTCAAATTTGGAAGGTATAACTTCTTGAAAGAAACATTATCATATCCTGCTTTCTCAAGAGGTATTTGATTCCAATATTAAAAAAATAAAAGTATTTATGTCTTTTAAAAACTAATGAAATACGAAATGGTAAACAAAACCAAAATAGGATACAAGATTAATACATGAAAATCAACAGCATTTGTATACATTAATAATGAACCCACCCAGAAAGAAATCAAGAAAACAATTCTATTCATGATGGCTTAAAAATCTTAAATGCTGAGAGATTAACATAAGGAGGTAAAAGACCTGTAAAATGAAAATTGCAAAATTCTAAAACATTAATTGAAGAGGTCACTAGAAAATGTAAAAAAACCCTTACTCATATTGGAAGAAATAACATCCTTATAATGTAATATTTCCAAAAGTAATTAGTCAATGAAATCCCTTTTAAAATATCAATAACATTCTTCACAGAACTTTTAGAAAAAGCAATTCTAAAATATAGGATCCAGAGTAGTTAAAGCTATCCTGAACAAAAAGAGCAAATCTGGAATTCTCACAATACTTGATTTCAAGTTATATTAAAAAGTTATAGCCGGGCGTGGTGGCGCACGCCTGTAATCCCAGCACTTGGGAGGCTGAGGCAGGAGGATTGTTATGAGTTCGAGACCAGCCTGAGCTACAAAGTGAGCTTAAGGCCAGCCTGAACTGCATAGTGAGACCCTGTCTCAAAAAAAAAAAAAAAAAAAAAAAAAAAAAAAAAAAAGTTATAGGGGCTGGGCAGATGGCTCAGTGGAATAAGCACTTCCCTGGCAAGCACAAAGGCCTGAGTTCAATCCCTAGTTCTACCAAAAAAAAAAAAAAGAAAAAAGCTATAGTGACAAAGCTAGACATGGTGGGAGAACAAACATGTAAATGGATGGAATCCAGCAAAAACATCCTCATGTATTTATCGCCACCTGATTTTTGAAAAAGAAACCAGAAACATACATAGGAGAAAAGGTAGCTTCTTTAACAAATAATGTTGTGAAAAACAGGGTAGTCACTTGCAGAAGTTTTAAACTGGATCCCTATCTCTCACCCTACCACAAAATGGATCAGAAAGCCAGAGAAAAAAATCAAGTTTGACACTGCTGGAAGATAACACAGGGAAACATTCAAAGGGACACAGGTAAACCTTGTAAACCGAACACTTAATAGCACAGAAAATATCAAGAATCAACAAACAGAACTGTATCAAGTTAAAAAGTGGCAGAAAAGACAGCCTATGGAACTGGAGAAAATTTTGGTAGCTGTAGTTCCAATAAAGGACCAATATCTAGAACATATAAAGAATAAACAAGGTATAATAAAATCCAAAACAAATGATGCATGCAAAAAAAAAGGGCAAGTGAATAATACTTCTCAGAAGAAGTATAAATGACCAATAAGTATATGAAAATGTTCAACATCTTTGGCCATTAGGGAAATGCAAATCAAAATAATTTTTAAGATTTCATCTTATTCTACTCAGAATGGCTATGTTGAAGCACACACAAACACACACACACACACACACACACACACACACACACACACACACACAGACACGCACACAGCTGAGCACGAATCTCTGAGGAAGCAAGAAGACTCCTACCTTGCTGTACAACAGTTCAACCATTGTGGAAATCAGTATGAGGGTCCTTCAAAAACTAAACCTAAAACTACCTGACCCAGTTTTCTCCTGAGTATATTCCCAAAAGAATTAAGAGTATCACACTCCACAGTCATATGCTGGACTGCTTTGAAACTCACCGAGTTTGGTATTCACTGGCTTCTGATGCAAGTCCCCCCCCCCCGTGTACTACTTCTCCCAAGCGTTCATTTGTTTGGTACTTAATACCCAAGCCAGAACTTTGCAGTGCCGATTGCCTCATAGTTTCCTACCCTCTCCAGCCAACACAACCTGTTTGGTACTCACTGTTTTTGGTACTCATTACACCTACTACTGGAACCAGTTAATAAACATCTAGCTATCACTGTACAGTGATACACGTATAGGTAGGTGTATACCACCACAATTTCCAATAACAAGCTCCGAAAACAGTCTAGATCATCAACAATAAATAGACAAAAGAAAATGTGGTGAGTATATTAATGAAATACTGTTGACCATAGAGAAAAATGAACTCATGCTATTTGCAAATGGATGAAATCTGAGACCACCATGCTGAGCAAACTCAGACTCAAAGAGGCAAGATTCAGAAAGTTTCAGAAAACTAAATGTCACACATTTTCTCTGAGGAGCCTAAAATATAAATGAATGAATAAAATAAAAGAAGTGATAACAGTTAACTAGAAGGTAAACTCTTGGAGCTGGGGGTGGGATGAGAAGGGTAAAGAAATAAAAAATGATCAAGATATGTTTTATGCACATGTACCAGCTCCTGCCAAATTAGTATCACTATTCTGTACTATAAAACGGAACTTTAGAAAAAAAAAAAGGTGGGGGGCTGTGGAGATGACTCAGTGGAATAAGCACTTCCCTGGAAAGCGCAAGGGCCTGAGTTCAATCCCTGGTTCTGCAAGAAAAAAAAAAGGCAAGGCAAGTACTCAAGATTGTGGGAATGCATTTTACTTCTTTATTAATTTATTTTTATGTATTTGGCACAGGGTCTCGCCGTGCAGCTCAAACTAGTACTGATCCTTCTGTTTTCAGCTTCCCCAGCACTAGGTAGGATTACACATGTGCACAACCATGCCTTGTCTCACTGGCCCTGGGGATGGGGCTGGCATAGCATGTGGTGCTAGGGAATCAAACCCTGGTCCCTGTGCTATCTCACTGGCTTGATGCATTTTTTTTTTTTTTAAAGGATGAAAAATAGACTTTAAGCATTCTATGTAAGAGCTGCCTGCTGTCTGTGTTGAGAAGGTCTCTGATACTAACTCTGGTTTCAGCAAATGGCACTATGGTAAGTCCTTTCTGGATGACAAAATGGAGAGAAGTAGCATGAGAACTTAGATTTTGCTCTCCAGTGAAGTTTCTAAAAGCAAGGACTATCTTATTTTCCTGAAACCCTCTGACATAACTGGTACTGTAAAGATCAAAGTGCAATCATTATTTCTTAACAAAATACAGTTAACTTAGTTGTAATAGTAATCCTTACATCTAGATAGCTGGTTTTGTAAATGAAGCAATTCAACCAGGTAAACACAAGCCTGAGAAGGTCAAACACCAAAACTACTGAATTGTATTATGAAAATTATATATTAATATATGATATATATATATATAATAAATTATATTATGAAAATTGCTAAAAAATCACATTCTCTGACTTCAGGGCTAAGAATGAAATGCTTGGTTCTCAGGGTTTGTACAAAAAGGAAACAACCAAATACTTCTCCTCTCCTCGGACAAGGTAAGTGTACCTGAGACACTTAGGGGAGAAGTCTATTTTGATTCAGTTTCAAAACCTGTATGGCTGACTCCAATACAGAAAAAGCATGGTGCAAGAGCTTATGAAAGAAATCTGCTCAACTGCTGGCAGCCAGAAATCACATAGGTCAGGAAAGGCCCAGAGAGACACCCTCCGAAGAAACAGCACCAGTGAGCTATTGCCACTGGGCCTGCCTTCCTCCTGGCATATTAGCTATAAAGTCATCAATGGACTAGCCCACTGATTGGTATAATGTCAACATGACCTTCCAAAAGCCAATCACCTTCTAAAAGTCTTGCCTCTAACTCGTGACACTTCTGAGGGCCACTTCATATATAAACCATCACATTCTGTCCCTAGTCCCCAAAGGTTCCTGCCCATCTTATTACACAAGATATATTCAATCCATATCCAGAAGTTGCTTAAATCGTAACAGTTCCAGCATTGCTTAATAGTTCTGGTCAGAGGCTCAAGGCATATTCTTAGGTGTGATGCACTATACAAATAAAAAAAAAAAAAGTTAAATTCATTCAACATACAATGGCACAAGTTAAAACACTGCCATTCCAAAAAGGAAATACAAGGTAGAACAGAAGAAGATTGAAATAAGAGCAACACTCGGGCACCCAGAGCATCTGGTGGTGAGATAGGGGTTCCAGAAATAGAAAAGCTAACAAACACAAGGTCCACTGATTAAGCCTTTCTCATCTCCAGGTGCCTTGTGTTCTGTCTTGGTAATGTCCAGTATCTCCAAAAAGCCATCCTCCCTCGTCAGCTCCTCTCCTACTGTTTCCTGTACTTAAAGTACTTCCTTTATACTCCTTTTGCCAGACTATCTGGTTTCTCCAATCCGAGTGAGGTGCTCCTCCATCGTCCTGCCATAGGACTCTACTGACTGTCACAGGCCTCGTCAATGGGGCTTGCTTATACGCTTTCCCACAGGCTTAGTGAGTCAGGGACCACAGTCATCTTCCTGGTAATGGCAGAAAGGCAGGAGGTGCTCCCGCAATGACAAAAAGGCAGGAGAGCTTGATTACTGTCCTTGGCAGCATTAACATTTCTGGCAGCACACACAGCACTGGGCTAAAATTTTTATAAAATATTTTATAAAATACTGCACCATAAAGAACCCAGGGCCATGTAAAAATAAGACTACACCATCGCTTGGCATAAAACCAGAGGTGCACACACAGCAGAGAATCTGTTGGATTTTTTGGAAGTAGTAATATGCTGAAGCTGTCAAAGCTTCAGTGGTGGTTTTCATGCACCTTACACTCAGGACATGCTTTGATCCCCGGAGAAAGAAGCTGACTGCATTCCCAGGGGACAAAAAAAGAATGAAAAGGTAGCAGCAGAGAACACAGCAGCACAACACTATAACCTCACTTTGCCCCACACCTTTCCAGCAGGGGTAATAAAGCCAATTAACTTCCAAAGAGCACGCAACGACTCCACACTCAAAATGAGTCCTTCCCAGCACAGTCTGCCAAGTCTCCACCGAGGCTTTATGCCCCTGTACATCCTCTAGCCCGTTTTTTTTTTTTTCTGTGATTTTTTTCTCTTCAATTCCCAGCTCAAGAGTTATCTTTCCTGCAAATTCCTGTTACGTTATCTGCTGTTTCCAATCCTAGTTCCTTCAATTAGATTGTTTGCTATTTTCCTTTTACACACCAATTGCTGCCTTAGGAGCTTTACATCCAATATAAATCCCATTCTGTGAAATAGGTAAAAAGTTTAAGGCTTTGAGGATCAAGAGAATAGCTCCATTTTTAAAAATTAGTTATGTAATATCAGAATTCCTAAAATTACAGAGATAGGTATTGGTAAGGACATAGGAGCGACTGAAACATTTGGCCCCCAGGTTTTTTTTTTTGCGGAACCGGGGATTGAACTCAGGTCCTTGTGTTTGCCAGGAAAGCGCTCATTCTACTGAGCCGTCTCCCCAGCCCCAACTGAAACATTTGGGAATCTGCATGACCATCCTGGGAACATTCTGGCATTAGCTTCCCAAACTCAGTATCTGCATACTCTGTAATTGCTAAGTATATACCTAGGATAAACACATACCTGTCGTAACACATATAAGAATGCTTTTAAAAGCTAGCAGGACAGCTCAGCAGACTAAAGCCTGCTTTGGAAGCACAGGGATCCCCAGCACCACATGCTGTGCCAGTCCTGTCCTCAGGTGCACTGAGCTAGCCAAAGTCTGGGCGTGGTGGCGCACCCCTGTAATCCCAGTGCTGGAGTGGCTGAAAACAGTAGGATCACTATGAGTCCGAGTTGCATAAGAGACCCTATACCAAATACATTAAATAATATTAAAAAAGAATGTTTTTAATGGTACATAAAAGCCTCAAAGTGGAAGCTATTCAAATGCCTATCAGTAGAACAATGGAAAAATGAAATAGAGTAAAACATTAGAATTATTGAGCAGTCAGGCGCCGGATACTATGGTTCAATCCCCAGCTCCACATGCCTTACAAGACCCGCCCTCAAGGCAGCCTGAGCCAGGTAAAAAAAAAAAAAAAATCTCAACTTTAGGGGCCAGGGAGATAGCTCAGTAGAATATGCACTTGCCTGGCAGGCACAAGATCCTGAGTTTGGGAGCTGGGGAGATGATTCAGTGGAATAAGCGCTTCCCTGGCAAATGCAGGGCCAGGGAGATGGCTCAGTGGAATAAGTGCTTCCCTGGCAAGTGCAAGGGCCTGAGTTTAATCCCTGGTTCCACGAGGAGGAAAAAAAAAAAAGAATTATTCGTAGTTTCTCTAATACATAATTTCTGTCACATGCACATTTGCATTTCTATTTCTTGGGTGAAAATTGTACCTCCTACCCCTTCCAACGTTGTCCCTGCTCCTTTTGTCTCAACTGAAGAACCAGCCACCAGTGAGGTCCTCCCAATTACCCCACGCAGAACTAGGCCCACCCTGTCCTTCGCTTTGCAGTCACCAGGCCAGAGCAACCATCCTAACCTCTCACTGCTTAGCATCCCCATTAAACTGGTACCTCCCGGTAGGCAAGGACTATTTATATCCTCTCTGCCCAGCTGGCCCCACCCCACAGTGCTGGCACAAAGCTGGTAATGCCCTGACTTCTGAGAAAAGGTCCTGAATGACTGCCTTAGAGGCAGTGGTGATTACACAGCTTCATTGTCTCCCCCAGCCAAGGACAAGAGCAAGAGATCACCTCCGTCAGCAGTCAGCCCTTGGCTAACAACACAGACAATGGAACACAAAAAGAGATTCCACCAGCTCTCAATTTGGTCAGAGAGGTCATTTAAGCTTCTAAACTTTGTACTGCTGGGCAGTAAGAATGTCTAAATCACAGGTAATTATAAGAATGTTGAGAATTTATACAGGAAAGCAATTTAAAAACTACACAAAGTGCTGCAACATGATAAATAAGAGCTGGCAGAGAATCTATGCTTTGGCCTTAAGATGGGGTTTTAAATCTAGGTCTCCACTAATTTTTTGGTTTCCACAACTTAACTCTGTAAACCTATTTCTTTACCTGTCGAGGGTAAATCACAGCCCATCAGCAGGCAAGAGCAATCTATGAAGACTCAGTGAGATTTTGACACTGTCATCCACGCTCATCTACATACATCCAGCCTTTTTCAGCAAGAGCTTTTGCATGCTGCCACAGTCCTCCACTGTACATAGCTTCTTTATGTGCCAGTTTCAGTCCTCTGTCCTCTAGGGAGAGCAGGACTCTTCACTCAAGCCAGGGAGATTGTCAATGTTTTCCTAGTAATGGTCTAACACAGCCCTGTATGGGCACTGCACCTTAGAGCAAGCCAGGAATGGGTGAAGCCATAAGGTAAGAGACCAGTACTTTCTCAAACACTGGCCACCAACTAGCTTGCACCTCAAACACAGAACGTGAACTAATGATATGTTTTTTTTTTTTTTTTTACCCCATTTCTATATATTGAACACTGATATAATGAAAGACATTTTTCCCTTTCCTACCTCTCAGGAAGTGGTTTCAACCATTAGCAGAACTAAAGATGCAATAGTACTCTGAAATGCAACTTTCATATACTGAATGTGCATGTATGTAAGGCGTATCAAATATATAGTAACATACAATGTTTTAAGTAACATTATGATTCTCAGGTGACTTTTCAATGAGAAGTTAAAGCAATCAGAGAGGAAATTAGGCCTCAGCTCTTTGAATCATGGTACTGTGAGCTCTGATCTCCTTAGTAAATCAAAATTCAGGAGGGCTATAGTTATCAGGGAATTCATGGTGCTTTTCTTTAACCTAAAGAAAAGTAAAGCACAATTAACTAGTTCGCATATATTGTTTGGGTTTTCCTTCAGTACAAAGTAACTTTACTGCAAAGGACTTAAAATTATTAGAGGTGAAATTCACATTCTACTGTTTTTCTTCATCAGTGTTACAGTTGCAAAGTCAGCTAAGCATTCCTGTAAGTAAACATTTCTCATGGAAATTAAGAAAGCCTTTTTTGTATCAGAACTTTTTGAAGGAAGGAAGTCACTGAACTTTGGGTGGACAAAGATGAAGCAAAAAAACAAACAAACAAACAAAACTTTATTTTTTTTTATTACTTTTTTTTTTTTTTGTATTTTAGGGAAGGGCCTACAGGGTGTTCAGAGTCTCACTACTAGATTGGACTCAAGAGTAATCTCCTGTTTACAGCTTCCCAAGAGCAGGAATTACAGGCATATGCCATCATGCCCAGTTTCAAGTGCTATCTCAGCGTGCCCTGGGGGTGGGGCTTGCATAGCAAGCCCCCGATAGAACCTCCAGGCCCTGTGCCTGCTTGCAGGTGCTTTAATCGGCTGAGTTATCTGGCTGGCCCTAAAAACTTTAAAAAGTAACAAAAATTGAAGCAAAAATTCCTAAGGACAGAATCTAAGTATTTTCGCATTTATGACCTAGTTCCTGCTTTCCTAGTCAAGTATATTTTCAAAAAGTAGGCAAGACAGCTCAGCAGACTAAGCGCCTGCAAGCCCAGCACCATATGCTGTGCCAGCCCCACCACCTAGAGCAGGCTGAGCTGGCCAGAGTCTGGGACAGTGGCACCACGTCTGTAATCCCAGTGCTGGGGAGGTTGAAAACAGGAGGTTCGCTACAAGTCCGTGCTGCACAGTAAGTCCCTGCAACAACCAAATACATTTAAAAAAAAAAGTAAGCCAACAACAAATAAGCCAGGTTTAAAATAAATGAATTTTATGGATAAATAAATGAATCAGGGGCTGGGGAGATGGCTCAGTGGAACAAACACTTCCCTGGCAAGCGCAGGGGCCTGAGTTCAATCCTAGGTTCTGCCAAAAAAAAAAAGAAAAAAAAGAATGAATGAATCAGGGAAGTTGGCAGTACAGGCCTGTAATCCCGCCGCTTGGGGAAGCTGAGGGAAGAGGACAGGAACTTGGTATGCAGCAATTTAAGGAGCTCCTGTCTCAAAAACTAAAAAGGGCTAAGGATGCAGCTCTGTGATAGCATGGCCCCTGCTTTTGACCTCCACTACTGTGTATGTGCGTACACACACACACACACACACACACACACACACACACCCTCAGGTTAAAAATTGAAGTGGGTATAATAAAGAGCACTGAATCCTACAATTTCAGTGAGCTAACTGTACAGTATGTGGATCCTATTTCAAAAAAGCTGTTAAAATGTAGAGGCCCTCAATCTTTATCTTACTATCAATAGAAGCAGAATACTAAAAGATATTAGTTGTAGCCTACTGTAGCTGTTCACACTAAACTACATTCAAAGGTGAATATGTTTTTAAATGATTGCACTGTTACAGTGGGTTGGTTCCAGAAAAATCTTTTAGCATGTTACTCCTCTTGGAGCATCCATGCTTCGTCTACCACATCCTCTAAAATTTCACAGGGAGGGCTGGCAAGATAGCTCAGCGGTCTAAAGCGCCTGCTTTGGCAAGTTTAGGCAAGCTCTTAGGGACCGCGGTTCGATCCCCAGCACCACATGCCATGCCAGCCCCTCCCCTAGGGCGGGCTGAGCTGACCCTGCCCCCTGCAAAAAAAAGAATCCGTGATGTGTAGCGAGACACTGTAATAAATAAATAAATAAAATAAAATTTCACAGGGAACATGTACTAGAAACACAGTTGGTGGCTGTCGAGCACAACATAAGACCTCTAAAATATCTATTGAACTGAAATGAAAAAAATTCCACAAACTTGGTGCTTAAAAAACTACTGTGACATGCAGTGGCCAGGGTCTGATCCTTGGCATGGCGTGCCAGCCCCACCCTGGGGCATGCTGAGACTGTGACCGAGACCGGATGTGGTGGCGCATGCCTGTAATTCTAGCACTTGGGAGGCCGAAAACAGGAGGATCACTATGAGTCTGATCTAGTAGTGAGACCCCCATACCAAATGCCAAAAAAAAATTACTGTGATAATTTCTTCAATTCTAAGCTAGTATGTAGTACTACAAACATACTGCAATCCTGAAATACTGTTTACAATCACCTAAAAATTTAAGTGTTAGGTCAAGCTGGACATGAAGGTCTTTAGCTTTGAAATGCAATTTAAAAAGTTTAATGTATAAAAGGAAATGCCTGGCTTAATCAATCTAATAGTTAATTTTTCATGTAGGTAATGATCTTCCTACCCAATCAAATGCCAATTTTCATTTTCTACCTCTAGACCCTGTGTGTGTGTGTGTGGGGGGGATCCTGTTTTTGGTCAAACAAGGCAAAGGAGAATAACCAAGAGATTGGTGAGAGTTAAATTCTCAAATCCTTCCCTGAAATAAGCCAAACAATGATCAACTGTAAGTTTATAAACAGCTGATAAGCCACACCATCACCATTAATGATGGCCCCAACACTCAACACAAACACAAATGTCATGCACGTACAGACCCATGTGCACCCAAGTCAGATATCAAAACTTCATAGTTACAGAAAATAACAAGTGCTTCTGCTACAAAATGGTGAAGAAATGAAAAGTGATTTCATTTTTTCTAATACACCTCTGTATTACTGGTTTTATATAAATGTTAGCTATAATGGATACCACAGTCATGTAAGATACTTTATTGAAAATGTAATTCTAAATAAAAATGAAACACTTCATTAGGGTCAGTCCCTTAAAAAAGACTAAGAAATTATACTTCTAAAACAGGTTCCTGAGCAGATGTGGTGGCACATGCCTGCAAGCTCAGCTCTCCGGGAGGCTGAGGCAGGGTCATCACAGGTAAGATCCAGTCTCAAAATAAAAAAAGTAAAAACTAAAAGGTCTGAAGCTATAGGTTAGTGTGCCATTTTTGAGGTCTTGAAGTTTAATCTCTAGTATTGGGGGGGGGGGCTCCTTTTAGTACTGTTTTGGGATCTTAAAGATAACTAAAATAAATTTTTATGGGGAACCTTCCCATTAAAAAAAGTTGTTACAGAAAACCTATTATCATATTTCATAATGGGCAAAATCTACTCACTTTATTAACCACTAAAAGCTTTTAAATAAATCCATTTAACACCCAAAAAAGACCACAGAAAGTTCAGAACTTGTGAAATGCAAAAAAAAAGCTTTATACAAAGAGCATCTCAGTACCTCTTGTAGGGCTTTTCTTGAGATTACTACTATTTGCAGGCAAATTTTGCACTAAGGAACAAATTTTAAATACATGTTAACAGTTCTAAGGCAAGCTATCTTAGGAATTAAGAAAAACATGTTAAGATAGAGCTGTGAATTTCTTGCTTTTTGACCTAGCTCTCAGTTCTCAAGTCCTACGTGCAAGATCTTCTTCATGGAACAATACAGAAGACTCCAATGCAGTGCTCCTATATCTTATTTCACAAATCCAGAGTCCCCTACAAATTATCACTAGCATTTCCTTAAGCATGGAATCTGGACAATGCAAGTTCGCAAACGCTTTAGTTCCCATGGGTTCCACTTGGTGGGTCACCTTCCACTGGAAACATGGTTTCATGTAGCAAGTAGTTAGAGTACCTTTTTTGTGCTAGATCTAGGTTCTGGGAAGTAAAGAAGGGGATAGTTTAAAATTACGCTGTCAGAGTAAAAGCATCTTACAGAAAACAAAGTGAACAGGTGTAAGGGTGACAGGTGGACTGGTTCAGCCAGGAAGGTCCAGTAGCTATGGACTTTGACAAACGCTTGGAAACAAGCCAGTCCAAGCTGACAGTGAGCCAAACCTTTATAATCCTACTCTCATCCAGTTTATAAACAGCTAGAGATTTACTTTTCTGCCTTTGCAGTGAGCTACATCCCATCCCATTTTAATTCTGAGATAGGGTCCCAGTAATTTGCTAAATTGCTCAGGATGGTACCGGGCAATTTGTGATCCTGTTTCTCAGCCTCCCAGAGTGCTGGGATTACAGGTATGCACTCCACATCTGGCTAGCCCAAGGTGATTTCTAAGGGTATCTATGCTTGGATTTCTAAATTTCCTTCCTTACATTTTAAGACAGATATATCCCTTAGTCCCAAATTGACCGTTTCTCTGTTCTATTTTTTTTTTTAATTTATTTATTTTTTTTGTGGAACTGGGGATTGAACTCAGGCCCTTGTGCTTGCCAGGGAAGTGCTTATTTCACTGAGCCATCTCCCCAGCCCCCACCTTGGCTCTTTCTTCTGCAGTGTGTATGGCACATACCTGAAACTGGGCTAAAGAGAATGGACAGCACAGGAAGCACTCCTTGAAACCTCAAGCAGCTCTGCAAGGACCCACAGGCCTGCCACATTATCTTCTAGTTCTCTGGGACAGAGCAACCAGCTAATCACACGCCCATGGATGGCTAATTTGGACAGGAATGGTAAAGAGCCTGCCAGTCTTCCTTCCTTGTATGTGCGGTAAAGTTTGATAAAGAGCACCTGTGCACCTCGACCAAGTGCTTACCCTACTGATCTCAAACACTTTTCAAGGGTGGAAAGAAAAACTGGGCTTCATGGCATAGACTGGTAATCCCAGCACTCTAGGACACCAAGGCAGGAAAAAGTTCTAAGTTTGAGTCCAGCATGGGCAACATGGTGACTTAGCAGGAGTCTGACTCAAAAATAAAACAAAAGGCTGAGAACTGCAGCTCAGAGATGGCCCTGCATACAATCTTCAATATGTCCCCATGCAATAGCAGGAAGGTAGATACTAATACAAATTATAACCTTTTGAGAGGTAGCTCATTTAGTTGAAAGGGCTCCAGAAATTAATGCAGTATAGAAGATGGTTGAGAAACTTGCCCAATCTCAGTTCCGGCTCTCTTCCTCCTTTTCCAAAAGGTTTGAATTCCTCCCCTACCAGGAGGTGAGCTTCTTTTATCTGCTTATCCCCAGGGTACAGCACAGAAGAGGCACTTAATAAAGGTTTGTTAGCAGAATGAATCAGGAGGAGAGTGCTTTGAAGGCACTGAATCTGAACCAAATGCCATCTGAGAGAAAGGTCATTGTTAATTATGCCAAAGTAAAAATGATCAGCGTTGACAGGCATTTTCAACATCCCGTATGACAAGACATTATAGCTCTTTATAGGAGATTATTCTGAAGCTAACTCATTCTAATAGACCATGTGTGGGCAGTCTGGCTCATAATGAAGTATTTTAATATGGAAACCAAGACAAAAGTGAGCGTGGGTATATCTCCACTAGATCACTCTCCTGGGGGGAAGGAAGAGATAAGCTGGCATGATCATGGAGGCAGGGCCAAGCACCACTGTCTCAGTGTGAGGCTGCCAAAGCCTCAGGGGTTTTGTGCCCTTTAGAATAGGCTGGCAAAGGGGCAGGGACTCTGATGGAGGGTGATCCAACTTAGTGGACAGTGTTTTATCTATGTGCAGTGCAACTCTAGTCAATAAGCAAAGCACAGAGTCTGGCGAGATAGCTCAGTGGACTAGTGCCTAATTTGGCAAGCACAGGAACCAGGGTTCTAAACCAGTTGCACATTCTATCCCCTCGAGGTGTGCTGAGCCCCAGACTGTGTCCAGGCATGGCGGTGCATGGCTGTAATCCCAGAGCTGGGGAGCTGGGGAGGCTGAAAACAGAAGGATTACTATGAGTGATCCGAGCCGCCTAGTGAGACCCTGTAACAAATACACAAATGAAAAGAAAAAACAAACAAACAAGCAAAGCACAACACTGTGTCAAGTGGCACACGACTGCCTACCACACGGTAAGCACTCAGTAAAAGCTATGCTATTATTCACTGTGGTGAATTAAATGTTCCATATAAGAAATCCTATAAAACTTCATCTTTATTGCTTGGTATTAAGTTTGCCTTTCATAATGAACTGATACAAAGAGTCATGGAACACAGATGTTCTCTGCTTACCTTTGGCTTCTGCAAAATTCATCCACATCTTACAGAGCTTTCACCTTTCATCTAAATCTTCACTTAATTCTTCACGCAGTCATTTCCTGCGCTATTCAATTCTGTACTGTACACTTAGGTGTTAACAGTACGCAAATTCCTAGGGAAACCTGGTGAGCAAAAGCAGACATAGTTCTTCTCTCCTGCAGTGCAGTGTGCAGGTGAGGGAGACCCATCTCACAGGACATGTGGATGAGGCTTCCCATTGTGAAAAACTAGAGAGAAGAGGCAGGCCAGCTGTCCACAAGCATGCACAAACGGAGCATAAAGGGCAGCACTCCATGTTCATGTGGCCCATTCAAAAAACTACTTTCCCATCTCTCATCTTTGTTCAATTTCTTAAGAGATTAATGTTTAAAGCTCTGATTTCAGAAAGCCTGGACTCTTCCCTGTTTGCACGGAATACGAAAGTGGACAGTGTGGGGTTTTCTGCAGCAAGCAAGGTTAGAGAGGATTTTCTAGGGAAGTTATGCCTGCAGTGAGGAGTGAAGAAAGAGCATAGAGGAAGGGGGCCATGAACACACAAAGGCCCCACAGGAAACAGGAGCTAAGAATACTGAGCTCTGGCGCTGCAGGCCCTGGAAGCACAGTCTGGTTTTGTCACCCTAAGGACAGTGGGAAGTCGCTGATGTGTTTTTAGCTGCAGGTGGGTGGAAATTAGATTTGTGTCTCTTTATGAAAAGGTTACTCTGGGCTTTTTGTTCAGGTTTGAGAGAGAAGATGTACGGCAAAGGCGGTATGGATGTGGTAGTCACAACCAGGCTGCAGCATACACGGATTGTTTATAAAAGCTAGCTGGCTCCCACAGAAGTCACAACAGGACTTTATGACTGATGGCCAGGATAAGGTGTCAAACATGACCCCAGGTTTCTTTCATTCTTCATTTCATTGTTTTATTCTTTGTCTTCCACTCTGATTTACATGATTTTATTATTAACGAATTTTTCCACAAGTCCTTTAAGTTTCTTAAAAGGAGACAGATTATACATAATAAATAAGGCTTCACTCCTCACAAGAAATATATCATGAACTCTATAGACTTAGTGCAGAAAGACCATTATGCTGTTGTTAATATATGAATGAACAGGGCCAGCGAGACAGCTCAGTGGTCTGAAATGCCCGTGTAGGCAAGCTTAGGCAAATGCGCAGGGACTGCGGTTTGATCCCTGGCACCACATGCCCCACCAGCCCCGCCCACACGGTGGGCTGAGCTGGCCACACACACACACACACACACACACACACACACACACACACACACACACACAGAGAGAGAAATGAGTGACTGATAATTATTCTACTGCAACAATTCTGGAGTAAAACATATTTTAAAAAACCTAAAATACTTAAGTTGCTTCTAAGTATATTTAGAAAACACAAATGTACGGTACAATCAAAAGGGAGTCAGTCTAAGAAGCCTACGATTATTCACGTTAATAAATACACACTTTTTTTTTTTGGCGGACCCAGGGATTGAACTCAGGCCCTTGTGCTTGCCAGGGTCACATTAATAGAATGTATTTCTGGAATAACTGAAGTTGACACCAACAAAACAAAACAACAACAAAAAACACACACAAAAAAAATTCATTATTTGTGGGGGATAGGAAAAGGCAACATTGTTTCATTCTTTGTGACATTTTCTTTAGGTTAATGTTAAAAAAAGCTAATCTTTCATAAGTAAACAACCACCAAAAGTATTGTTAACAGGGTCCTGTTGGCAGAAATAGGGTGGCAAACCTCTTAGAGACAAGTACCAAGCTACATCCCCAAACTCACTGATTTATGGCAAAGTGTCAACACTGCAATTAAACCTTGATACTGAGGTCTTAGTTTAGAAAACAACTCATACATTAACATCTTTTGTCTTATAAGAGAAAGACTAACATGCACACCATAGATTTCTAATCACTGTACATAAAACCAAATACTTCAATTCCATACAAAATAATCAACAAATGGTATAATTTGTACACAAATAAGCTAGAGTCTCTTTTATTGAGCTAATTTGAAACAGAACAATTTTAGGTAGGAAGCATAATGGGTAGGGACATGGCTTAAGGCCTTAGCCTGCCTATGATTTCATCCCATCTACCTCTTACCAGTTTGTTTGTGAAAGAGAACACAGATGATGCTTCCTATCAGTGGGGAAGCACAGGCCTTCTGCTTGTCCACAACCTGGCAATAAGACACCACTGTAACAAACCGCCCTGTTCCCATGCCAACTACTTCCCCATATGATACTGGCTCAGATGTCCAGACAGACTGGGGAGAATCTAGGGTGGGAAAACGGTGGTGATGCAGAGTGAAACACACAGAATCCTGAAGGCTGGGTGTGGGTGAGAAGAGGATACAAAAAAGAAAAGAGAATCAAGAAAGCTAATAGAAGAGTTTAAGAGAGTATATATCCAACATGGCCCAGAATCAAATTTCCTCATAAGGTTAACATTGAACCTAACCACTGACTGATTCAGTTCTTATCTTGGTCAGTTTGTGACCAGAATCGTGAAGTCTGCGAGTGAGCTGCTACTATGAGAGAGACCCCTGGACTGCCACAGTCTTTGACAACATATTCTGTCACAGTGAAATTCACCGACATTAGGAAACATCTCAGTTAACTTACTTAAAAGGCTGGAGTTTTAAAGTAACACAAAACCTTACTTGCAGATTTAGGATTAATTAGTAAACTTAAGTATTACCTTTTTCCCATTTAAAAAGATTTGATAAAGAAATTTGTGTTTTTAAATTCAATTTGTTTAACCTTGTTTCTAAGCAGTTCTGAGAGGGTATTTGTCTGGAAGCCCTTCATGGTCATCTCCCTCCCCCAAATTATATAAACTACTGGAGGTTCAACAGCCATAGTTATGATAAAAATACTAATGCTAAGAAATATTTAAGATTATGTGTTAACTTTATTCACTTGTCAGTTGACCTCAAACACTACATACTGAGAATTTGTACTCAAAATTTGTGAAGATAATTTATCTTGCCCACATTGGACCTCACAAAATTTTTACTTAGGCCATGTGCTAGGTGCTGAACAGCAGAGATGGTAGAGCAAAGCTGTGCTCAAGAGTTTAAAGACCTGTTTGAGCTTATCTTAAATATTCTGGGAGAGACAGAGCAAGGACCACTAACTGTCACCATTCTGACTGGGACCATTAAACAAACTAATCTAAAATGCCAATAATGTACATAACAAGAAGACTGACAATAGAGGCCAGCAACACACAATAAAAGTAAAAACATAATTCACTATACAAACTGGAAGGCTTTTGAGAATGATGAATGTTAAACAAGGTGAGCCATCAGGATAAAGTACAAAGAGGGACTCTGCCAGGAAAACCAGGAATTACTGTCATCTACCAGATGCCATATGTAGGGCAGATGTAGAAAACCACAGATGTATATTACATATTTTAGATACAGCCTAACTCTTAAGTTGTTGATATCTCAAGTTAGTATTTATTAGTTTATGATAGTGACTAGCCTTTTATCATGGGACTTTATTGCATATTATAATAATTTTTAATAAGAAACCTTGAATTATACATATACATACACATCAGGCAAGTGCTTTTCTACTGGCTATCTCCCCAGCCCTGAAACCTTGAATTATAAACATGAATTAGACATAAACCATCTAAACATTGCTTTCCGAGCACACGTGTGTGTGTGTGTGTGTGTGTGTGTGTGTGTGTGTGTGTGTCTTTACTATATATTCAGAAAACAAAAGTGGGACTGGGATTCAATCCCTGGCATGCTGTGTCAGTTCTAAGATGACGACAGAGTAGGCATGTCAGCATGCACCTATAATCCCAGCACTTGGGAGGCTGAAAACAGGGGGATCACTATGAGTCCAATCTGTGTAGTGAGACCCTATAGATACTGTACTAAAATATATTAAAGAAAGAAAGAGAGAGAGAGAGAGAGAGAGGCTGGGGAGATGTCTCAGTAGAATAAGCGCTTCCCTGGCAAGTGCAAGGGCCTGAGTTCAATCCCTGGTTCCAGCAAAGAAAAAGAAAGAGAGAGAGAGAGAGAGAGCAAGCAAGCAAGCAAACAATAGTCCTTTTACTGCTAGAAACTGCCTGTAGTGGGAGGATGCCTTGTATTAATAACTGAGAGGATCTGTATGTCAGCAAGCATGTATGCTTCCTGTTACCAGGATGGTAGGAAACACAGCCAGAGAATTAATACAAATCATGCAACACTGTGAGACGATTCTTATTTATACATATGATGGCAAGAGTAAAGGACACAACATGATGACAAAGAAAAATTCTTTCACTGAAAAAGAGAAATATAATATTTATTGTTATGTAAATAGAGGGGACCTGGAGTTTTAGAGGCAAGTGAACAAGGAAGCCATCCGAGTCTTGTGGGAGTCAGGGAAGGATGGCAGTGGTCTCATCTAGGCAACTCCAGAGCAGACTTGTCCTTCCCTGATTCCCAGAGCAAAAAGGGTGGTGCAGGGGAGCTTGGGGAAATTAAAGGATGCAGAAGCAGGACTTTTCCAGGAATGGAATTCAGAGAAACTGTGACGATACTGTCGGATCTGACTCACGAGGGCAATAAGGAAGCTTGGAAGGGTTTTACCATGTGGGGCAATGAGGACACGGTCCACTTTAGTCAGTAACCCCAGCACTCAGGAAGTTAAGACAGGAGGATCCAATTCAAGGTCAGCCTGGTACAGTAAGACACTGTGTAAATAAACGAATCAAAACAAAACAAAAACAGAGTGGGGGTGGGACTGGAAACCAGTGAGTAAGGCAGGGAAATAAACAGAAGGCTGCTCTAGTCAAGGGGATTCCCAGGTTAATTCAGCTCTGTATGGACACCTAGCATAGGCATAACAAATCTGATCCATGACAACATGGTCATGTGAAGAAGGGTCTGCAATAAAATTAGATTTAAGGGTAATTAGTATATGGAAGATGAGATTCCTCCAAGACTAGGAAAGGGTACATGACCCAATCATGGGGCTACTAACACTGAGAGAACAGGAGAAAGGAAAGGACTCAGCCTACACAGAGGAAGTAAGGGCCAGAGAAGGAAGAAGGACTGGCCTTGGAGCCACAGCAAGGAATCACCTGAGGAAGAGCCACGTGGGCACAGGAGAGTCCCTGAGGTCAGGACAGGAGGGCTGCTGGATCTGGACAGGAGGTGGCTTTAAGGTGGTATGGCACTTTCAGTGAAGAAGTCCAGCTTGTGGTGGGCAAAGAGCAAGTGAAAATTAAACATTCCCTTCTGAAAATTGACCCGGGGAGAAAAGGAAAGTCTGGAACAAGAGAAAAAATGAAAGAAGGCAGAGTTGATGGAAGAGACCATTTTGAGGATGGGAAAGGAGTGGAGAGGAAGAAATGAAAAGCAGTAAGAAAGTGCAGAGATGTAATTTTCTGAGTCTGTACACAGAGTCACATTATATATGTGCTATACATAGTACAGGAATTAGCAGGTAGGAAGATTAAGGAATTCCAATTGCTATGGAAGTTACTAAAGACTTTGGATAGAAGATATTTGGCCCCACTTCAATAAGCTGATAAATATTAACCTTGGTAAACAACACCTTACTCATCCAGTCATAAAACTTTAAAGAGTCTTTTTGGGAAAGTTTAAAGGAAAACAAGGTGCCTTTGCGGAAATTACGTGCAATCCACAGAACTCAGCACGCCCACCTGCGCTGCCCCTCCCGAACGCCAGGGCACACTGCATGGCTGTAGGGGAGAGCAGCTCTGTGTCTGTTCAGGTAAAGCAAACAGTGCCAGCTTCCTGGGAAGGCTAAGTGCTCAGGGAACTCAGGTTAGCACACGCTGAAAGGGAGAAGGCGGGAAATCGGCATTTATTATTCCTAAGGAGAGTGTCAGTGACCTAAGCGGCTTGATTCAGCTCTGATTTCCTAGGCTCCACCATGCAGGGAAAAGATGAGGTAAGGCTGTGCATTGCTGGGGACTGCATGGGGGAGTTGTGGGCCGTGGTTTACCTCAACACTGAGGTTAGTTCCCTGTAGCTGACGCACAGGGCGGCCAGGAAGAAAACAACTCCAAGCACATTCACATTTGTGTTCACTGAATGCCATGTCCACAATGAACAGCAGCATTATGGTTCCAGCTTTACTGAGAGGAAATGGGTTTAGAAAGGTTTAAGTAATCTGACCAAGACTCTACTGCTAATATATGTGGACTAGGATGCAAATCGAAATCTGCTCAACCC
This sequence comes from Ctenomys sociabilis, assembly GCA_004027165.1. Taxonomy (NCBI): domain Eukaryota; kingdom Metazoa; phylum Chordata; class Mammalia; order Rodentia; family Ctenomyidae; genus Ctenomys; species Ctenomys sociabilis. The sequence continues at coordinate 46,216 of PVKA01000347.1, forward strand.
TACCAAGCCCGTAGCTGCCCTCTCAGTTTGTTTTAGCCTAGTGGTTAGCTCAAATTAGGTTTTCAAAGCTTGTGTATCATTAGAAGAAACCCATGATGAAGGAGACACATTGCTACCACAGGATCCTGGGACCAAAGTTTAAAGCAGGAAACTGAAAGTTACAACCCAACTGCCATTTACTGACAATATTACCTCAGTGTTTAAAAAGCAATTCCACAGATTCTAATGAAGATGGAAGGACAGCAGGACGGAACTGCAATCAGAGGCCAGGAACACCACAGGGATGAAAATGGCCTCCAACTGACACTCAGGTGTGAGTGTCACAACCTCAAATTTTATTCTTCTCCAGGAGTGGCAAAAAGGTCAGGGTAAATATTCAGTGAAAACATTTCCTTAGGTTTAGGTGATAATGATTTCCTTTCCATTTGGAATTTATTTAATAACACCTGTTAACTACAATTCTTATTCTCAGAGAGTAAATAACTCACAGCAGCCAGCCAGTCCATAAATACAAAATATGTACTGGTTACCCTCTGTGGGGCAGTGTAGTACCTTAGCTATTATTTGGGGACTTGGAATACTTACTATATTTTATCCTATTTTTCCAAATAAATTTCCTATAGTGCTTCTGAAAAGATGTACCATCTGAATCACATTCTGTCTCTTAAATTAGGAAAAAACAAAAACAAAAAACCCCCAAAACCCATGACACTAGAGAAAACATTTTTACCTTTTAGTTTAGCTAGGCACTAGTTATATAATCAAGCCCACCAAGCTACATCATAGTAATCTATACCCAATGAGCACATTTTGCAAACAATGGTATGTGAGGACACAGCATGTTTCCTAATGACTCTGGTCTTTCTTCACTAATGACACAATCACAAACAGAAACAAAACAAAACAAAAAACCCTAAACAAACAAAAAGCCAGACAGTAATTGCACAAGCATGGTCTGAGAGATAATAATACCACAGATAAATTACTGTTCTTCCCCAAATCAGCACTGTCATCAACCTCACATAGAATGTTCTGCCTAGTCCAATCTGCCTTAATTGGTTTTCATACTGTTGTTGAAAAAAAAGAGCACACATACTCCATCACAGGCAGCATCATGGGAATTTCTCTCTCACAACACTCTTTAAAGGTCCAGTGAGTATCTACTAACAAGAAACAGGTTGAGGGTATTTTCCACTGGTTTAAAAATAAAGTGTTGTACTCTTAAAAAAAATAAATCTCAGAATTATAGGAACAGGAAGCAGCAGCTGGATTTATCAGCCTTCACTTCCTCTGAGAGTCACAGTAAGGAACTCCCCATTGAGACAAAGCAAGCCTGAGGCGAGCCCGCTTGCCACAGTCCACAGCAGGCAGAGGGTTACAACAGCAAATGGTGGCTGTCCACTTCGAACTCACACTGGCCACGTCACATCATAGAGCTTTCAAGCATTCTGCAAAAAATAAAAGCTCTGACAAGCACACATACAATTTCTAAATGTTCCTGGTCTTTTCTCTCATAAAACTGTGTCCCTCTAAGGTCCACTCTAGGGCCTTCAGCAGCCCTAGGACATCAGATCAGGCTGCTGAGGAGCCTGTTCTGACGCCTGGATTGGAAAAGCAGCAAGGGAGTCGGGCAGGTTCCAGTCTTCTTTCAGTCACCTGTGAACTGTGGCTGAACTGTCCCATCCTGCTCAGCTGCAGTTCTCATCTGTGAACTGGCAAAGCTGGCAAATAATCAAGTCAGTGTGACAGCAACTGTGAAGCAGTCTGCTCGTCACCCATAAACAAAAACTAGGATAATGGCAGTATCTACACTCATATAATAAGGGGCATTCTCAGTTCTACAGCTTTCACAAGTATATTTCATGTGATCTCTAAAATGATACAGCAGGACTGGTCACAATGGCATTGTCATCACTGCTTCCTAAATGAACTAAACTAGAGCACAGAGGGGAAAAAACTGAGTCCTAACTATTTAGCAAGTGCTCAAGTAATCTGAAAACATTTCTGGCAGCACAAGAGTCAGGTGACGAAAGCCACTCACATGAAAGCCACTCACACAGGAGGGCTGTTTCTCTGGGAAAGCCCCTTCACCTCTTGGGCAATGCATGATCCATCACCTCATCCACTGTCACTAGGCTCATAGCAGACAAAACTAAATCAGACCTGGTTCCAACTCCCCAAGAGCCGCTCAGAGGCAAGGACTCCCCTGAAGGAAGGACTAGGGTGGGAAGAAGTGACCCATAAACAGATTAATCACAGACACTATTTACTTAAAATATGGGACATGAACAGAGCACTCTGCGATCAGAGCAGGAAATGACTAACTTATGGGGTCTCATGGAAGAATTCCTCAGTTGTAAACTGGAGAAAGAAGGAAAGCAGAATACGTATCGGTCACTTCTTTTTTTGGTGCCTAAGACAGAAAATTAGGTTATTAAGTACGCATATTACTATTAATTATTAGTATCATTTCCATTGTGCTCACACAGAATTTTGAAAATTTGGACAGTTCATAGTGATTATAAACACAGTACTCATCAGATAAAGCTGATTATATCCAGACAAAAATTAAGTGAATCAAATTTCTATAAATTAAAATTATGTTTTTCTTGGTAATAGTAGTATTCACTAAACCAAAAAACCTCTGCATTTAATATTTAATACATAAAGCATCATTCATCCATTTGACTTAAACCAAGATCAATACTTAATGACTCTTGAGACTCTTGGTTTTTATATTAGTCAATAATGCTTAGGTTTTGTCCTCCAAATGAATCACTAGATCCTTTTGCAATGAAAGTGCTTACTCAAATCCCCAAAGATGAAGAGACAGGTGGGGTTGGAGAGAAGATGTAGTTCACAATTATTAAGTTCTAGAAAGGGATTTTTATTTTTTCGGTGCAGAACAAGTTTGCCTCCTGACTCTTAACACTATATAACACACTCATAGGAAATGATGCAAAATAATAACTCAAGCTACAGTTTACTGAGATTCAAGTTGAGGGAAGGCTTTTACAACACCATTTCATTTCATCAGTTCAAATTCTTGAAATGAATTAGGTGAACAAGAGAATGAAGCTTAGAAATATTAAGTAATGTCATCATAAAGTAATGGCTAAAATGTGATAGTCCGAGCACAGCTAAACAAAACTGATGTGTACACACAGATACGCACAGATAAACACAAGGAGTGGAAGGAGCATGGGGAAGAGCACTTTCTTCTGTTTTTCATGGTGCACATTCAGCTCTGTTTTGGCTTTTTAAAAAAGAACTGCAAAGTACGATTGACATCAGAAGAACTTGCTACAGGCTGGCTCTAACTTACCTTAAATAAATCCATTTCTGGCACCAAGAAAGGCATGCCTGGCCCAGACCAAGTTTTATAAAACTAACTCAGCCAAACAAGAGATGAACCAATCATTATATTTAAGGAAATAATTTGCCTTCCAAACAACTATACTGCTTTTTTCCTCTGATTTTTTTTTTTTTTTTTTGGCAGACTGAACTCACATCCTAGCGCTTGCCAGGGAAGCGCTTATTCCACTGAGCCATCTCCCTGGCTTTCCTCTGATTTTTTAAAAAATCATTTGAGAGGTATATAAGAAGGTATGCAAGTGATTCTTATTTTACCATTATTATTGTTGTTGTTTGTATTTTGTTGTTGTTGTAGGCCACTCAGACTTGTAGTAACCCTCCTGTTTTCAAGCCTCCCAGTGCTGGGATTATAGGTGTGCACCAGCACACCCAGACTTGGTTGATGGCTCAGTGCACCCAGGGCCAGGGCTGGTGCAGCATGTGGTGCCAGGAATTAAACCCTGGTCCCTGTGCTTGCCTAAGCAAGCACTTAGTCTGTTGAGCTATCTCACTGGCCCTTCAAGTGATTCTTGATGAGGCTATTATAGTTTCACTTAGTTCTTCAAATGAGGAATTATAAATGGTAGGATATGATAAATTTATTGGTGGACATATGGTCAAGAATTTAGATATATACCTACAGGAACAGACATTTTAGGCACTGAGGGAAGTCCAAAGGCCACATAAGCTGTTAATTAGCTAATCCTTATAATCAAAATTAATTATAAGCAAAAAGCAAAATGATGCTGTAGTATTTTATAGCACAGGTTTGTCTATGATACAGTTCAGCCTTCAAATAATTCAACGTTATTTAGTGTTTTGGGTTCCAGGATCCATGCTCAGAAAATAGATGAATAGCATTATTCTATTCCTTCTTTTATGCTCAAATTACACTGCACATATGCTGGTACATTTGCTGCAAATATTTATAGCTTAAATAACCTGGGGGCTATGAATAATTCCAATGACAGGTTTTTAGACTGTCTTGCCTTTTGCTGTCTTTGTACTATTAAAATAATACAGGTGGTCTATACAGAAGGTGAGTTGTTACTTCAGGCTTCTACAAAAGAAATTTGACATCATCCTCCTATGGTGTTTATGCTCATTAGGATGTCACACTGATACAGGGAAGTAAAACTCCCAACCTGACCTTGGTGAGTTCATGTTCTCTAAAACCAAAGAATGAATTTTAGGAACAAACAGAGGTTGAGGGGAAACTTTATTGCATAGAAAAGCTTCTTTCGGAGAGGGACAGAAGGGGGTCCCAAGCAGGTTGCCCAGAAAGCTGCCTCTTTCTGGGTATTTTTATAGGGCAAAACCATGTGGGACTAAGGTAGAGAAGGGGTCTCGCTTAGGTGGATATGGGGTGGGACAAAACTACAATCAACCAATGGGATGACTAGCATCATTGTTCAGGTAAAATTGGTTAGGCCCAGGACCAAATGGGGAAGGAGTCACGTAGTAAGCGGGCATGAATAGGGGACAGGGTCTCTTCCCCTGGGGGCTTGAGCTAGCTAATATCAATCTCTGGTGTTACTCTTTTAGTATCTGTTTGGTCTTTAGGTCTGGTTCACAGCAGGAGCCTCTGTTCCTCCCCAGAGTTGCAGCTATCTTGTTTCCTGTTATTATTTCTTTCCAGGGCCTGGCCCTAGCTGACTGCCTAAAAATATTTCTATATCTCTGCTGCCGGCAACACCATCAGGAACTATACTCAAAGTTAATCCCATTTCTCCCACACAATTACTTTTATTGGAAGAATGGTGAGTACTTATTTCCAGGAGAAGAACGAGCATTCTAGTGCGAATTTCATTCCAACATGAACATGCTGCTCAATGCCAGCAAGGCCAATTAACATCGCTAAGTCTCAGGTTCCTTATTTATAAAAGGACACTTCTTGTTCTAAAATTCTAAGATTTAGTTTTCCTTTCAAATCCAAACTCAGATGTGTCTTTCCAGGTCAGCCCTTCGGCTTCCACTGCACTACAAGGCAAGGTCTGCTGGGCTGAGCTTCCCACTGCTTTATTCACAGCTCATTAGGACAACCAGCAGGATATAACTCTTGTTTACCCAAGCAGACCTACCTTATTTGTGAGGAGAGACCATCTTACTGATCCTTGTGTATTTGTCATCTTTTACAGTGTAATGTTCTTTTCCTTCTTCAGTCCTCCTGTAAATTATGATTATGAATTGCACTGCACTCATTTTTAGCAGATTTAATTATTCAAAATGATCTCTTAAGGGCTGAGAATGATTCAGAGCTACAAAAGAGCAAAATGCTTCAAAGGAAAAAACTAGAAATGTTAACAACAAAAACAACAAAATTTTAACTAGGTGTTGCAAGAATGAGGTTAGATAAGGCCAGGGGAGAATACACGGAAAGATGTATGTTTTTTGGCCTGCAAGTGTTTACTTTTCAAATTCCAAAACAAAATTTTATGTAATGCTTGTCTGTTTTTCAGTATTTATTTTCTTTGTTCATGAACAAAACGGAATGAAGGTTGCCAGCGTTCAGGCAGAAAGACTGCAGGAGACAGGAAGCCCAGTGATAAAGATGGATGGGAAGCCCCTGGGGACCCTTTTTGTTCTACACAACAGATCACAACACCCTCTCTGTATGGAGAATTACAAGCACATTTGTTTGCAGGAGCTTGATTTGTCTACTCTGATGTTTCTCATAAAGTACCACTCGAATTAAGGTAACTGTGGTGCACAATATAGCTTCAGACAGCTGGCTGCACCCCACCTACTCCCTTTTTACTCTACAGACAGTAGAAAAGAGCCGCTGACAAGCTGGAATGCAATGGGCAGGAAAAGCAAAGTAAATACAGCTCAGAAGCCCTTGCCAGCCTGCGGGCTACTGAGATGACTCAGCAGGTTAGCGCTGTGACCCTTACCTTCTGGACTTTTTACTGCAGTTCCCAGCCAGTGCCTCCTACAAACACACGTGCCTAGACTAGTCTTACCCCAGAGCCTATGTTAGGATGACACGGAGTGGCTATCACAACATGACAACTTGCACAGGCAGGTGCGTGGGAGGTTTCAGCCCCAGGTTCTAGGTGACAAAGAGTGCCCAGTAGCCTGGTTGAGAAGACAAACCAAAAAGGTCGGGCACTGCGGACAAGCACACACCTGGGCAAGCACGATCTATTTTAAATTCTGTAAAACTGTTATTTGGCCTGGGCACAGACACTGGGGGGGAAAATAAAAGCGGTCGGGGTGGGGTGAGATTGTGGGTAAAGCACTACAAATCATCTTTCAGAGCAGAGTGCTGAGCTCCTGCTGCGATGGATGACAGTGCTTGGCTTTGTTCTGCTCCTTGGCAGCTGCAGTGCACTTTGCTCGAGCTGCCTGTTGTGCATGTACCTAGGGTAAAATTCATGAAATTCATCTTTGGGCTGTGTCATGCTCACTACCACGGTTGGCAGGCAGTGCCACTGGGCATTTTATCAAGCGTTGATCAAGTTTTGCTTTAGTCAAACAGGGATCCTTTTTTTTTTAAGGCACTTTAGGTGTTGGAAGGGGGCCAGAAGTGAGAAGCCACAACAGCAAAGAATATCGTGACTTCTGCACAGGTGTGCAACCACTGCACACTCACACCTGGGCCAAGTCTGTGATCAACAGCAAACTGAGGTTTGATCACAGCCATCTTCCCTGATGGACGCCTGTCTATTCCCTCCCAGCTCTAGGTGATCAGGGCCCAGGGCTCCTCTACCTTGGCAGGTGTTGAGGCCAGAAGTAACTGCCCCCTCCTGTGACACTATCTAGAAGGAATTCCTATCTCTCTAACCCTAAGTCCTTCTTCCTACTCTCTCTTTAGGGTCAGCGGCCTGCAGAAGTGAGGCATTCTGGCTCCTCAAGCTGAACCCTAAGGGCTGCCAGCTTGTGTTGTTCTCTGCACTAGGGGAAGGGTTAGTAAATCTCACACAAGAATAAACTGTAGGAGGCCAGCTGGCTGCAAACCCAAAGCCACATTCTCCAAAAGGCATTATCAATACTAAAGATGGCATTTTGTTCTCTAATGGGCTTGAGGATATATAAAGAATAACGTGGTAAAGAAGACAAAAATATCCATCTGGTCTTGTTTCTGAATGAATATTAGAACACATCTACCAAGGCCAGGGAGATGGCTCAATAGAATAAGTGCTTCCCTGGCAAGCGCAAGGGCCCAAGTTCAATCCCCGGTTCCATGAAAAACAAAAAAAAAAAAAAATCTACCAAATTCAAGGGACACAGTCCAAACCATAGCATCCAGAAGTTTCTATATGAATTCTTAAAGGAAAATAATCTCAAATATACTTAAAAGAGAAACAGGTCTGTAAATATTATTGATGACTCAGCACAAGGAAATGGGTTTTGACCTAAGCAGAATAATGACCCCTATAAAGTTTCTCACTAGAATCTGATATGCCAACTGTCAGGTGAAAACTTAAGATGACATACGGTTCCTTTATCGTGCTAAAACATTGAAGGGCACCATGACATTTCTTCATAACTTACAACCAAATATTTTAAACTGTCATTCCTTTATAGAGAGTCACTAAAATCTTCAAATGAGGTTTTTCAGGTAAGTTTGCCTGCAATCGAATAAAAGCCCTTAAGGGTAGAATCGTAAGTGCTACCTGAGCGCTTACACACATATTAAAATTAGTATGTTTAATTTTTTAAAAATGTGTTTAATACAGGGTTTATAGGGTCGATAGGATCTTACTACATAGAGAATCATAGTGATTCTCCTGTTTTCAGCCTCACAAGCACTGCAATTATAAGAATGCATCACCACGCTCAGTCTCAACTGCCATCTTGGCATGCCTTGGGGGTGGGGGCTGGCATGGCAGAACAGGTGTCATCATTTTATTTTTATTTATTTTTTGGTGCTAGGAATCAAACTCAGGATCTTTTGCCTGCTAGGCAGGTGCTGTGCCACTGAGCCATCTCTCCAGCCCATATCATCATTTTAATTCATCCCATATTTGCAGAATAATATGGTGAAATCAGTGTCATTATTGATACCTAATTAGGAGAAGAAACAGTGTCTAAAATGTTCAATTCCTAGCCCAGGATGATCAGCTAGTTAACAGTTGATAATCAAACTGACAAGACTCAACCCAGGTTTTCTAAAATTCAGTTAATTCAGGGCTGGGGAGATGGTTCAGTGGAGTAAGTGCTTCCCTGGCAAGCATAAGGGCCTGAGTTCAATCCCTGGTTCTGTAAGGAAAAAAAAAAAAAAAAAAAAAAAAAAAAAAAAAAAAAAAAAAAAAAAAAAAAAAAAAAAAAAAAGTATCATTTAGCCAGGCATGGTGGCGCAGTCCTGTAATCCCAGCACTCGGAAGGCTGAGGCAGGAGGATTATTGTGAGTTCGAGACCAGCCTGAGCTACAAAGTGAGTTTAAGGCCAGCCTGAACTGCATAGTGAGACCCTGTCTCAAAAAGACAAAAAATAAAAAAATAAAAAATAAAAATTTCAGTTAATTCATGATTCTGGAATGAGGATGCACAACTGCTCACATTTTTCCCTTGCAGCTTTACAGTGCCTTGTCCTGAGCCCTATACTGCCTGCAGAAAACAGAGCCCAACCTAGGGCCCTAAGCAGAGCCTCAGGTAGATTGCAGGAGCTGGAAGGAAATGAAACAGCCTGAGCAGACAAAGGAACTGGTTAATTCAGTGAGTTCAGATCATTCTACTCTTCTGGATTTCTGCAGAGTCATTTTAAGGAAGAAAGTGAGTTCGTTTCATTACTTCCTTTCTTTCCCTCGGCCTGAGCAGGGGGCAGCTGATACTTTTAAAATGGTTTGCCATCTTTTAAACTACAAGATGCCCCATTAACTCACAAAGAAATGAAAGGTCCCACTTTTCTTAATTTACTAGTGGTCAGATGGTGACTGACAGCTGCTGCCCACGCCGCTCCTGAGGGCTCTTAAAGGAGCAGAAATAAGGGGAAAATACCTGTGGCTTTGCAGCAGTACTAGAAGAGAGGATGGCAGAGCCTTTGGCGAGGAGGCTCAGAAAGGGTCTCTGCAAGGCCAGTAATCCTGCCCCGTCCATGTCAGTTCTTCAGACCCCAGCTTTCTGTTCATAGAAGCCTGCTTCCTCAGTCGCAGAGGTTGAGAGGTCTCAGGCCAAACAAGGGATTCAACAGTGACAACAATTATTTATCAAGGCAAAAACAGTGAGAAGGAACCTTACAAGCTACTAGAATCAGGAAATAAAATATGTGGATATTATATACCCTAGTTATTAAAAGAAAATCTTAAAAGCATACTTATAATTTGGAAGAAATCAGTTCAGTCTGAAATAACTATCAAATTTCTGGGCTTAACTCAATATACCCAGTTAGTCTTAAAAACTCCATTTAAGAGAAATTGACTGACATGTTCTTAACTGATTTCTTATGAATCATAGAGACATAGTTACTACTACAGTTACAAACATAAGTATCTCAGAAAACAAGTGTGGTAAAGCAGTAGCAGAAATAATGTGTAACTTGAAGGAAATGTTCTAGCTGAAGGTAACCAACTGCACTGGAATCCTGAAAAGAGTCACTCCCAGGTGCAAGACCGTGTGCAGGCTTGCAGACTCCAGAGAAAAAATACCTAAGGCCCTTTCTCTCATCAGTGAGAACAGTATCATCTGACTAGAAATTAAAAGTGGCAATATGACACGTGAACCTCACTGAAAAGTCATTCATAACAACTTTTATTCTCATTAACTCAGATAGGGAGAAATGACGAAGAGAGTTAGGAAGATGGCATTAAAGAGAAAAAAAGTTTTTTCTTTTTTTGTCTTTTTTTTTTTTTGTTATGTTTTTTGGCAGAACTAGGGAGTGAACTCAGGCCTTTGAACTTGTCAGGCCAGCGCTTACTCTGCTGAGCTATCTCTCTGCCTTTTTTGTCTTTTTGAGACAGGGTCTCACTATGCAGTTCAGGTTGGCCTTAAGCTCATTTTGTAGCTCAGGCTGGTCTCCGAACTCACAGCAATCGTACCTCAGCCTCCCTAGTGCTGGGATTACAGGCATGCGCCACCACGCCCGGCCTGAAAAAAAAGTATTTGAGAAGAAGCATTTCTGAAATTTCTTCATGCTAACCATTTAAACAACTTTCATCATAACAGAAACTCGGAGTCAGTATTTTTGTCCTCTCAAAGAGTGCTACTAGCGCCCAGGGAGATGGTTCAGTAGAGTAAGTGCTTCCCTGGCAAGTGCAAGGGCCAGAGTTCAATGACTGGTTCCACAAATTAAAAAAAGAAAGAAAAGAAAAAAAGGAGTGCTACTAGCCCTTCCCCCCAACACCTGCCCTCCCACTTTTTTTTATCCAGGGTCTCACTATGTAGCTCGGAGTGGTAGTGATCCTCCTGTGTCAGCCTCCCCAGTGCTGGTACTACAGGCATGTGCCACAATGCCTGTTTCTGGGGCTGACATGGCATATGGTACCAGGGACTGAACCTGGGTCCTTGCGCTTGTCAGGCAGGTGCTTAGACCATGGAGCTATCTCCCCAGCCCTGTCTCCTATTCTTTAATCTTATAGCAGAATACTTAAGAAGAGGGGCTCAGAATCACATAATCTGGTATTGAGGATCCTAGACTTGATATTTATTAGTTATCTGGCTTCAGGTGAGTACTTAGCATCTCCATCTGTTACTTTAAGGTGAAGCAGCATTATTGAATGGTCATCATGATTCCATATATGCATGAATTTCAGCACCCAGCACTTAATATGTTTAAGTTTGATGACAATTACACAGGTTTATCTAGATTTAAAAATAAGGAACTGGCAGTTATCTGGAGCCTATGCAAAAACCAGTGTTCCCAAGTGGCAACCACATACATGCAGACCACTAGAAAAAGACCCTCTATTCTGTGGGCAAAAGGACTCCAACTCAAGTTATTTTTTTCAATGGTTGCAGCAGTTTAGGTGAAGCTCCAAGCACCAAAGCCAGGCCAGGAAAGAGAAAATGCTTGAGTCTGGAAGCAACTGGTTTGGGGTGGTTCTGACAGTGAACAGCAACAAGCAGTTCACAATCATGGGATTCTAAGCTTGGAAATAAAGTAACAGGTTATCCAGTCATGCACATAAAGTACACATTAATATAGGCAAACTTTCCCAACACCTTCCCTTCATGGTCCCTTTTGCAAAAGTATCTTTTTTTTTTTTTTTTTAAATATATTTTTTCTTTTCTTTTACTTTTGTTTTATTGAAGTACAAATATCGATGAGATGCAAAAGTATCTTCCAGAAATTTCTGTCTCTGAATTTCCATCATGCCTTCAAATGTTTAGGCCCACTTCTGGCATTTAACTGTTATAAAAAATCCAGATCTAAAGTCAATTATGAACCCCAAGAGGTCAAATGTGCCCCACACTCTTGGCTACTCCTCTTATCGGTTGCCTGTCTCTGGACCTCACTACCTAGCTATGTGGCACGATGCCCAAAGTGAGCCATGCAACAGCGATAGATGTGACAGTGCTGGCTTGTTCCTGCCTCTGTGGGGCTTCAGTGAAAACACCAAGGCAGAGAAGTAGGGAAGGAGGAAGAAAAGAGGCCATTGAAGCTTTCAAGTGCTCAAAAGATTACCAACTGAAATTAAATGAGAATAGCAAACCACAAAATAAGCATGAGGAAGTCCAACAAAAGGCCTGCTTTCTTTCCCAGGATGACTACTTTGATTAGGGGATGAGTGTCCAATTCCTTGTTTACAGTGACTATCAAATTCTTTTAAAAGCACACTGTGGAGGTAGGTCTGCTTCCCAGGTGCCCTAAACATGCATCTAGTCAGTTGGTCTGGTACCCAAGTCCTGGCTGACACGAAAGCCGCTTCTCTCCAAATCCAGAGGCTCACGTGTGGCAGTACAGGTGGGGAGAAGTAGGAAGGGCACAGCAGGAGGGAAAGTGGCGTGGGATGAGGACAGTGGGGATATGCAACGATGCCATTACAGGAACGCTACCAAGTTGGGTTCCTGCTAGTGTAAATCTAGATAGAACTGTGGAGATGATGCGGCCCCAGGCTTCTCCTTTTACAGGACTGAAACTATACCCTAGTGGCTGGGCTGCCAGCTAGAGGCAGGGCAGGAAATGAAACCCGTTGCTCTGGCTGCCTCCTTAAGCTCTTTCCCCTCAGTACCTACCCTCCACATTTACCGGGGACAGGCAATTAGAGGTGGCCTTGGAAAAGCCCAGCAGACCCTCATGTGAGCCCAGGGCTGCCTGCTCACAGAACAAACAGAACACACCCCTGGCTTTCATGGCTTTCGATGAAACCACTTGGTCTTCTGATAGGATTTGGGCTAGAAATGGATGAGCACAGGCTGCTTCACAGCACAACAACTTACAGTAGAAAAGCCCATCACACAAGAATTATGCACGTCTTAACCACCCAACCCACTTCCTGTCTCCACTTCCTAGCACAGAAGCATAATTGGACACTTGGCTTTGCGATTCTCTTTCTTTCATCTGGCTTTGTGATTCTCTCACTCTCATTCTCTCTCTCTCTCCCTCCCTCCTTCCCTCTCAAGTCTTATTGAAGGAGGCCTAGCACTTGCCAGGCAGGCACTTAAGCTACTGAACTATCTCCTCAGCCTGGATTTGTGATTCTTGATTCCTGAGCTGGTGCAATTGTGAAGGCAAGAAACTGAGGGTGACACCCGTTCACCAGGCAGTGGCTAAGGTTAAGCATACTGTTTTTTTGTGTGTGGAACCTGGGATCAAACTCATGACCTTGTGCTTGCCAGGTAGTCATACCACTGAGCTATCTTCCCCAGCCCAAACCTGCTTTTTTTTTGTTTTTTTTTTTGGTACTAGGGACTGCGCTTAGGACCTTGAGCTTGCCAGGCAAGCTCATAAGCACACTTTTGAAGGAGGCTGCTGCTGTAGTTTTGCTGGCTTAGAAAAATGTGATTAACACAGAAAACAGAAGCTGTTTGTATGCTGTGCATGGTTTGTAGATCATTTCTTTAAACACAATTCAGACCCTCCTGAGCTATGAAGGCTTCCTTGTTAAAACCAACCTATTTCCTCTGAAAGACACTTTCCACAACTAACACTGTGCTTCAGTGTCCACCCCAAATGTTAAATACAAGTACATTTACCTGTCTTGGGCAGGAGTTACTTTTATCAGTGGGTTTTGATGATGTACATAAATTGCACAGGCTCCTTTTTCTTTTGTATCTTAAATACTTGTATAAAGCTGGACAAAGAAAACAAGGTGACTGCTTTATTCTGCATCTTTTACCTCCCCTGCTCTTTTGAATTTTCTCTACTGTAGCTCTTACCCAATAAAAACTTTTCTCCCAAAAGAAAGCAGCAACTAAACAGAAGACCATCTTTCAGGTTCTCATCTGCAAACCCCTTCTCCTCGGGAGTATTCAGTGCTCAGATCCCCCTGCTCACTTCCTGTCTGTCTCCATCAGCATGTATGAGCATTTTCCAAACCTCTATGCCAGCAGCGCATCCTTCAGATCCCTGCTTGATGCTCCCAGAGTGCCCTGTGCTCTTCTGCTCTTCCACAGTCTTTTACATTAACTACCTGTTTTTAATTCTACCTCTTTTACTAAGGTATAAGCTTTTGTAGAGTAGTAGGAGATAACTTAGTCATGTCTGCTTTTCCAGGGACTAGTACAGTGCTTAGCACACAGTAGCATGAAATAGCTGTGAAGCACTACCACATATTGTTTGGCTGGATTAAGAGGACACTGTTTAAGGCAAAAAAAAATTAGGTCACATTTTATAAACAAAGAAACAGGCTCAGAGGGTTCAACTGAATCCTTCAATGCATCATTTCTGACATCTAAGACTCCCCAGCTAGACTTTTACTGGACATCCTGTAATCAGTTAACTATACAAGTAATTCTCTGATACACAGTGAATGATTAGAGCAAGTGAAGAACAAATACACACAACTCTTTGATATGGTAGAATAACTGCAGTGAAAGCAGGGATGCTCATCAGATATGGTGAATGGGTTTACATTAGTTCTTTTCTCAAGGAACTCACAGTCCTAAAGTTCTGCAGAAATGTCTGGTAGCCACGAATTAGATACAAACAAAGTTTATCTGGTTATAAGGTCATAACACAAACTGTCTCTGGTTAACTGCCAACACTGCCTCCAATGTCTTGAAAGAGCCAGACATGGGACAGCTGCAGTGGCTGCCAAACCAGAAGTTACTAGGATGTGGCTGATTACCCACTAGAGCTCAGAGCAGCAGCAACAGGCAGGGGCAGGTCAGCTGATGAGACCGACAGTCTCAGGTCTGGGACCCTACAGGACTTCAGAGTGCCTGAGCTTCCCCTAGACCCAGGCAGGCAAGTGATCTCCAGGGCTGCAGTACCCCCAGAAGAGCAGCTGTATTGTAAAAAGCGCCGGATGGCAGGCTCCATCCTCAGGGGTGCTACCTTAGCTATTTCAGTGTGTGGCCCTGGCATGGGCCTCTGAGCTGTTTAAAACCTCCTCTACAATTTTCCTATGCAAAAGCCAGGTTACTTTCAAAGTACCTCATCTCTCTGATACAAAATTGAGGTGGCAAGCACAACTGGGACACTTTTTGAAACTTTAAGCCCATCAAAATGTAAAACACTAAAGTAAAAGGCCACTTAGCACAGCTTTGACAAGACAGAGGCAGACTGGTGCTTCACGATATCTGGGAGATTTTCTAGGCTTTTCTACACAAACATTGCCAGTATTGGACAACATGCTGCCCTAAAAACCATTTTACAATTCTAGGGCAGCACAGGTGACTCTTATGGCTGTAAACTACATTTCAGAAAAGCTATGCTTTTAAATAGGGTCCCCGCCCCACATTTTGGGAACAGTACCTAGTACAAGAGTACTTGGAGGTCCTTTTGAAAAATTAGCTTCCTTACGCTTTACAAGAAAGTGCGTGGTCCCACCTTTGCTACAGGGCCTGTTCGAACAAGTCTAGTTTCTCCACTTGACTCTGGATTCAGGCACACAGAGTGTGAACCCATTTACTATCTGACCCGCATCACCCCCAGCAAGTGAGTTCTAAGCTTCAGTCTCCTGATCTAAGGGAAGTGAGCAGGTTTCCTCCATGGGACCTGTGAGGCTTGGGAAGCACTTTTAATCGAAACACTGTATGATGTTTAGTGAACGATACTGTCCTTCTTTCCCTGTCTCCATGAGGGCGGGGCATGCGTTTTTCCCTAAAACCCACCTCCCTTTTTGGGAGGATTGGGAAGCACTTTGTATCTGAAACAATGTGTGATGCTCTGCTCTTCTCCACAATGGTGGGGAGTCACAGGTCTTCTCCCAAAGTTTCCGTTATTTAGGCTAAACCTCACGATGCTTAACAATTCATTAAGTTTCCATGATTCCTCATCAGATTTTGATTCCTCATGCTTCACTGTTCTAGTTCTCTTCTTGTTTGACAAATGTTTGCAGTGGCTTCACTTCCACGTCATCACTGAACTCTGATGACTACACTATGTCACTGGCCACTTCCTGGCTTCTAGCAACTATATCTAAGTTTCAGGAACCCGAGATTTGCCCTTCCAGTGTCAGATATCTATGAGCCCAAACCATATTCAGAGGCCGACCACATCTCAGAGACATTAGGGACAGGGTGGCAAGGCCCTGTTATCTGCTGGGCCTCCCAGCAGATATCTGTTAGCTGCACCGCCTCCCCCCTCTTCATCCTTGCTATATTTACATAGCCTTTTTATTTGTGATTCAGGGTTGGCAACACAGCACTGCAGAAACCTGATGAGAGCTGGCCCTGGAAGAGAGGTGCAAATCATGGCACGTTCTCTCAGAGCAAACTGTGACTTTAAACAATCAACGGTGACGATCAGTCAATTAGCACCCTCCCACCACATCTTTCCAAAGGGTACTACTATGAAGATTAAATGGCATGGTGTAATGACATAGCTACCTTGACCTCTTGTACACAACAGGTATCTTCAGTAACCAGTTAACAGGGTGAGGGATATAATTGAGCAGTGTGAGTACCTGCCTGGCAAGCACAAGGTCCTGAGTTTAATCTCAAGTACCAAAATAAACAAACAAAAAACCCCATAAGTAACTAGTAACAATAATCACCATCACCAGTGTTCGGTGGCAATTTCCCATTCTTAATCGAACTCTGCCTGTGAGGGGAAATATCCTTGAATCTGACCTCCCTGCTTAGTTCTTAACCACCTCTGCCCTCCAGGGATGGTGAGACTTGATCCTCACAGAGGACGCCCTGGGCAGCACTTGGGATCCTTTCGTCTGTTCTCTTGCCCTGTGTCTCCAAATGCTAGGGGGTATATATTTCCGAGGTCCTATTAGCAGCATCAGTGTATCATGTGGACTGGGGTCACAGGTCTACACCCATGGTCCTGCTCGGCCACTAGCTATGTGAGCTGAGTGAGGCACACGCCACCGTGCAGTGTTTCCTCTTCTGTAAGGCACAGTATTGGACAATATGATTTCTAAGGACTTCTGATCCATACTTTTGTAATTCTTCCCTTTTCCACCCTCCTGCCTTCTTCCTAGCTAGCCTTTACCCCTACTTTCTACTCTTTTTGTAGATTCCTCTTCCCACACTGGTCTCTGGCCCAAGCCCAGGAAATACGCCTTTAATGCCCACATACTGCCGCTAAGAGGCCATTTCAGACAGTGATTTTGGGGTATTACTCTGGAGACATAAAACTTACTGCTACAGCTTGCATTTGAATGCTCTCCACCCCCAAGGTCCATGTATAGGAAGCCTGGTCTCTAGCCACCTGGGGAGATAGCAGGCCTCCTGGAATAAGTCAAGTCTTGCGGGCATGCCCTTAGTGGGACCCAAGCCCCTGTCTTTCCTTCCTTGCATCCTGGCAACTGGAGGTGAGCAAACCTCCTCTAAGTACTTCCACTATGGAGCACTGTGCCACGACAGCCCAAAACAACAGGCTATGGGGCCAGAGACTAGATGAGCCAAAAGAAATGTTTCCTTCTTTCTGATAGTTATCTCATGTATTTTGTCACCATGACAAAGAGCCAACAGCGTCATACACATGTTACGTCCACTAGAAAATATATTTGTAAACAAGATTGGGATTACATATTAAGATTATGATGTTTAATACTGGTGCCTGTTAGAAGACACAGTATTTATACTACCTAAATTTTTAACATGTATTTCCAGTCAGACCTTTCTTTTCCTAGTATTTCACAAAGAAAAGTTACCCCAGTAGAGCAGGATATGACACTCTGGAATTCTAGGCTCAGACACATTTTGTACTGAGCCTTACAAATTATATACAAATGTATGCTGTTTAAGAAAACATGAAAAAGAGATCACTAGAATCATAAAAGAATGAGGTGTGATGATTATTCATTTTCTTAGAGCTCTTTCAAGACATCTAAAAATAATTTGGCTTACGAAAGTTCAAGGTCTTAACTTTTCAGAAGCTCAACTGCTGCATAAAATGTCACATGTGATTTGAAACTTGTACATAGATATTTCAGTAATTTAAAAAATTACATGTCAAATCTGTTCACAAAGAAAGATAAACAAAAAGAGAAATATATATATACACACATATAAAATTTCCCAATCAGATGGGCACAGTGGTGCATGCTTAATAATACTAACGCTAAGGGAGACTGAGATGAGAGGACTATAGGTTCTCATCCCACCTGCTTTTAATACAGTGAGACCCTGTCTCAAAATAAATGTAAAAGAGATTGGGAGCCAGGAAATATAGCTCAAACCACTGGATTTGATCCCTAGCACAGTGGTGGGGGGAGAGGGGCAGATTCACATATTTAGAAGATAACTGTAGCATGTGGACAAATTGTATTATGCACAATTTATTTATTTTAATGTATGTAGTACAGGGTCTACAGTGTCTCACTGCACAGGCTGGACTCATAGTAATCCTCCTGTTTTCAGCTGCCCAAGAGCTGGGATTACAGGCACATGCCACCACATCAGTCTCAGTTGCCAGCTCAGCCCCCAGTCCCTGCACCTGTGTAAGTGGGAACTATGCACACATTTATACACAGCTTTCAGAGCACTCTAAATCTAGAGTGTGTGATGCTGGAGTTAAGGGTGTTTGATGCTGTATCAATCCACTGATTGGTCTGGCACTGCCCTAGATCCAGGAGTCTAGACACACTACAAAAGGGGCAGAAAGATGATGTCAAAGCCCCTTGCTGCTTTTTCTGTCTTTCATGGCCATGAACTGTTTCCCTCTGCCCGGTGCCACCCTCTCTTGGAGCCAGCTGACTACAGACTGAAACCTCTACAAACTGTGAGCTTATAATTAAACCTTTCCCTCTGTAATTTTAGGTGTTGGGTATGTGGTCTCAGCAATGAGAGAAAAGTAACCAAGACACACAGGGTCTCAAAACTCCTATCGAATAAGAAAAACTTTAAGTTCCATTTTACCAACTTTATAATATATAAAGCCTACTATGAATACAGTAGGCTTATATCCTCTTTCATAGTGATGTAAAACTCCTGCATGTACTCCTAGTACATTGCTATAATGTAATAAGTTTGTTTCTCAAGTGTGGTCACTCAAGTACTATATCTGGTATTATTATTTATCCAGCACACACAGCTGGATACCACAGTCAGTCCACACTGGTCACTGCAGCCCCGAC
The DNA here is from genome assembly GCA_004027165.1 of Ctenomys sociabilis. Taxonomy (NCBI): domain Eukaryota; kingdom Metazoa; phylum Chordata; class Mammalia; order Rodentia; family Ctenomyidae; genus Ctenomys; species Ctenomys sociabilis. The sequence continues at coordinate 65,150 of PVKA01000347.1, forward strand.
ACTGTATGCTCGCAGGTGGTGGGTGGGTCCAGTAAAATAACCATACATAGTTTCAGATCTCATGGCTAACAATGAAAGAAACACATCTGCTGCAGGGAATACAGTTCTTTTCTCTTGTAATATGGTTCTTTCTACACTTAACAGTATGTCCTATTCTGTGTAAGCCAGTATCCCTGCTCAACAAGATACAGACACTTGTTCCTGAGGAAAAGGATGATTTGGTCACTCATACAACGCCTCTGCAAATACACAGACACTACTCACATCCAAATACAGTTAAGCCCACATCATTTTCTACAATTCATCTTACTCAATACCATGCTTACCTTCTCAGTCTTACTCCATTCTCAATTCATTTTTAGCCAGTTCCCATCACAGAACTGATTACACTAACTACATATAAACACAAAGACTGTTTTTACTATAGGATTTGAATCCTCCTTCCCTGCCTCTAAAAGCATGTGTAAAGGAAGAGGCAACCTGGAAGTCATCACTGAGCACAGAACACAAATCATACTTCTAGTCTATGTGCCAGGCCCCTTCCTTTCTTTGTATCTGGTTTACTTCTCACTTCTCTCAGTGCTAAAACAAAATCCCCAACAGTAAGAAAACGTTTCTTTCTACAGTTCCAGAAAGAGTGTGAGATCCTGCGTGAGCTCACTTTGGTTTTGTGGAGCTGCCTCTTCTGGGATGCAGATAGCTCACTGATTTGTACCCACACCTGGAAGAAAGAGGAGAGGCAAAGGAGCACAATCCCTTTTCCAAGGGCAGCAATCCCACTCACAAGCACAGATCCCTCAAGACCTAATTACCTCTCACTGGATCTTCCTCCTAACACCGTCACATCAGGCGTTAGGATTTCAGCACAGGCATTTTGTGGGAGACACAAGCATTCCGGCCATAACAGGACAGAGAGTGCAGTGTAAGATAAGAATTTAATTAATCTTAAATCGATTTGGGAAAAACATGCAAAAACAGAAAGCACCAATTATTTGCAAATACCAGAGCGAACAATCTAAACTAATGATTAAATTAACCCAGGTATTCATCACGAAATCATAAGCTTGGGACCAGGGAGATAGCTTAGTAGAATAAGCACTTCCCTGGCAAGCACAAGGGTCTGAGTTCAATCCCCAGTTCTGCCAAAAAAAAAAAAAAAAAAGAAAAAGAAAAAAGAAAAAGAAATCATAAGCGTAAAGCCAAGTGCACATGTCAAGGCAGTATTTTATACTACCTATTAGAGCATTCAAAAATGATGACACATGCCCCTTTTTAAAGTACAGATAGGTTTTCTACAAAGGTGTTTCACTACACCTAGGGAAGAAACGCACAGTCAGAAAGACAAGATCATCTGTAATTTCTTCTTCTTCCTTGTTTTTTTTTTGGCAGTACTGGGGATAGAACTTGGGACCTTATGCTCATGACACTGAGCTATCTCCCCAGCTCAGGAACTTGTAATTTCTAATGTTTTGTTTTGTTTCAAGATGACACTTCATTCATCTAGAAAATACACTAACTCTCTTGCACTTCTGGTCCACTTTTTTCATCCTGCTGGCTATGTGAACACCTAGGATAAAAATGTAAGCTTATACGATCAGATGTATTCTAGAAAAAAACGCCTTAAAAGTGCCTGTCAGATACTGGCAGTTATAGACCACACTCTAGCCAACGAGCACCCCTGCTGCTGGGCTGTGCTCCACTCGCGAGTGCTCCGCACCTTTACACTCTCCACTTGTGCTGCTAAGGGGCTGTTCCTTCTCCTGCCTTTTCCTGATCCTGTCTTCCACCAGCCATGCCAGCAGTCAACTGTCATCTCTCTGCTGAGGGCTTTGATTAGAATCCACACCATTTCATTTCTCCAAAGCACTTGTAACTGCAATTAATCCTGTTCATGATTTATTTACTTATATGTCCATGAACTGAGACCTTATCTATTTTGTTCTCACAATGTTCATAGTCCCTACTAGAGTGCCTATAATACAGATGTCCAGAGCTGGGTGTAGTAATGCATGCCTTGTAATCACGACACTCAAGAATCTGTGGCAGGAGGACTAAGTCTGAGGTCATCCTGAGCTACAAGGACACTGCAAGACCCTGTCTAAAAAGCCAAACCAAACAAAAATTAGTAATATTGACATTCAGTAACTATGTTTAGTGAATGAACAAAAGAATCAATTAACCAGAAGTCAAATCAATTTTGTCTGACCAAAGTTTACCTCTGGGAGGGACACTGGAGATTACCCGGATTTCAAGAATTTAAATAACTTTAAAAAGTTGATAGAAATAGCAATTTAGTGACAATTTTGCAGAATGCTTACTGGCCCAACTTCTGTACTAACAAGAGTGCTAAACAGTAGAGGAGAGAGGGGCTGTTTCTGCACGCACTCAGGTCCTGACTTGGCTACATGGTTTCAAACACTTGCAAGGGGATTTCTTTCAAACTGCATAAAGAAGGGTGGCAAATAGGCTGGATAACAGAACCAGGTTGAAAGGCAGGCTCAACCAAATAAGGGTACTTAATAGAGATCATCCTGAAGCCTTATATGTAATTTAAAGCCTCAAGAAGAGTAGCAAGAGCAAGCTCAGGACACCTGACACAACAGAGGCATCACCTATAAAAAAAACAGCACATTTTTATCCCTGCAAGCTTCCTAGGGGCCAAACACATGCCTGGCTACCAAAGAAGCTTTTCAAGAATGTGAAACATGCTCAGAAAGGATTAACCAGGATTGCACAGTCCCTACAAATGGGAAAACAGTGCAGGAAGAATGCAGTTACCACAAGGGACGGAGGAGAATGGCTCAGGGGCAAACTAAGTTATAAGCTGAAGGTGTTTGGTTCACACAGATGGGTTGGGAACACTTCTCCAGAAAAGAAGATTCCTGGAGACAGACACCTGTGGTACTGTGCAAACATGCAGTCCTAATCAAATCGCACAATGCCAGAAAACTCCTAAAGAGCAATAAACAGTGCCAATGTCAGAGAAGACAGGAGAAGCTGGGCACAGAATGGAAGAGACTCACTGTGAGTGGGGACCTAAGAGAGGTCCTGCAACAGACAAAGTAAAATATCTTTAAATTAGTAAATTAATTAAAAAGGACATCAGTAGGAAAAACTGGAAAAATTTGGTGTTAATTTCCTGGGTTTTATCATTGCTCTGTGGTATGTTTGACATTAACACTTGAGTGAGATATTTGAGAACTGTTCGATTTTGTGATTTTTTTTTTCTTTAAATCTAAAACTATTTCCAAATAAAACACTTAAATAATGCACCTGAGTCAAGAGCCAAAGATCCCAACAGGAGATAAAGGGCACAGGGAGAGGCTGACTCAGGCATCAACTGTGCCAGGGTGCACAGGCCAAACTATGTCAGAAAGAACTCTCAAAGGGTGGCAGAATGAACAACCCCAGACTATGAAAACTGAAACCACAGCCCTAACCAGAGCAAAAGAGTTGAACTGTTACTTCTCAGGGTATAACTGAAACTGTTCTTTGGACTCTGTGCCAGTATCAAGAGCAATAATCAACTCATCATTTTGTAATGTGCAGGTCCTGGGCTCCTGGGTAGTGTGAGACCTTCTGCCATGCTTTTTTTTTTTTTTTTTTAAATGTATTTAGTAAAGGTTCTACAGGGTCTCACTATGTAGATCTAACTTGTGGAGATTCTCCTGTTTTCAGCCTCCCAAGAGCTGGGATTACTGGTGCACCCCAGGGTGGGGCCGGCTCGGACCTCCACTGTGCTCTCCCTGAGCAGGTGCTTTCATCTGCTGAGCTATCCAGCTGGCCCTTCCCTGCTATGGTTTTTCAAGTCCTGACACCGACCCCCCCATTTTAAAATAAAGTTTTAGATTTACAGAACTTACAAGACTACTACCAGGAATTAAAATTTATCTCATACCCAGATTCCCCAGTTACTTATATCACACACTAGCACAGTACATCTGTCACACGGCTCTTCAATATGAGCCAGCGTAAAAATGGCATGATGTACTGAGGGCCACACCTTTCCCAACACTCCCAAGGTCCCGGGCGAGATGCCACAGAGCATTCACTATTCATGCTCTGCAAGGCTCCCTAGATTCTGACAGTTCCTCAGACTTGTCTTGTTTTTGACAAGCTTGACAGTGTTGAGGAGCAGTGACCAGGCATTTTGTAGGAAGAACTTCAGCTGGGATTTGTCTCATGTTCATAATTAGTCTGGAATTAATGAGTTCTTAATTCATAATTTGGGTTAAAACCCTAGGTGGGGGGGAGCGGGCAAGAAAGGAAGAAGGTATAAAACAAATTAAGGGTTGTTATTTATGTTACCAATTCATCATGATGAAAGTAATCTATAGCACATACATGCTCTAAGAAAAACAAAAATTTTTAAAAAGCTCATTACTAGCACCAAGAAAAATTAAATACTTAGTATTAGTCTAATCAAGGAAGTGAAAGACCTCTACCCAGTACTCTGAAAATGGAGATCTAAGAGGACATGAAAGAACAAAGATGTGCTTGCAATCCCAGAACTCGGGAGGCTGAAAACAGGAGATTCACTACAAGTTCCATCTGTGTAGTGAGACCCTGTAGATCCTGTACTAAACACATTAAAAAAAAAAAGATATATCCTGTTCCTGGATAAGCAGAAGAAGTATTTTCTAAATGGCCATGCTTCCAAAAGACATTTGATCAAAATACCAACAGAATCCTCACAGATCTAGAAAAAATAATCCTAGAACTCCCACTGAACGAGAAGAGACCCAGAGTAGCACAAGCAACCCTAGGTAACAAGAACAAAGCAGGAGGCATCATAATCTCAAACTTCAAATTGTATTACAAAGCTTCAGTGATTAAAAACCAGCCTGGTACTAGCACAAAAATGGATATGTGGATTGAAGCAGCTGAACAGAGGATGCAGAAAAACCCAGTCACATTCAGCCTCTGATTTTTGACAAAGGAGCCAAAAACATATACTGGAAGAAAGCCTCTTTAGCAAACACTGTTGAGAAAACTGCCCATCTATATGAGAAGGCCCCCATATATCTCACCTGTATTAAACAAATCAAAAAGGATAAATATCAAAATATTAAAATAGAAGCATTTAATTTGATAAAGTAAGTCAAGACACAGATACAGGCAAAGAGTTTCTGCACGGAATCTCAATTGTACACAAAATAGCATTTAAGAATCAGCAAACGTAAATATACCAAATTGAAAAGCTGCTAAATACTTGAGAGGGTTAGGCTGGAGGATGGCTCCAGGTTCAAGACCAGCCTCAGTTACATAAGCAAGTCAAAGGCCAGCCTGAACAGTACAGCAA